>BMAO01025209.1:0-63944 GCA_019973975.1 Trichonephila clavata
TGACTGTTTTGAGAGCCTCTTTTTGTACATGCATGACGTGTTGATTTTTGCGAGGCACATTTTTATCCTCTGTTCCAATTTATTTAGGGTTTTCACGTGCAATGAGCATTTTACGACTAGAAAAGTGGGCTTTGCCATTCGAAACTGTTGACTTTTTTTTATCAATAACAATAAACATGAGTGACATTTTGTTGTCATTTACAGAATCTTAAACTCGTACCTTTGAATAATACATCTGAAACTTTTTCTAGATAAATTATATGAAAAAGCCGTTAGAGGTCTATGTATCATCCAAGCCTTTTTTCAGTAACCACCCTATATAATATTTTTAATGACCACTATGTATAATTTCAAAAGATAATCATATTTTAAAGATTATTTCACTTAGAAGATAATTCTTTAGATATTTACGTCTAGAAAATTACGAAGCAAATAAATTGTGTAAATAAGTATGTGTAACTTTCATATATATATATATTTCATTTATTTATTTCTTTTTTTTTCATTATTATACTTTAATCGTATATTTTCCGAAATTTAACTTACACAGAATTTGGTTTTGTAAAATTAATTAATATGACTCATTCATAACTAATGGTATGTAATCCACACTACACTGATATATTAAATTTTACTAGGTAAATAATTTACATTTAATATTTTTAATAAATTACAACTTATGGAATTTAGTAGTTAAAACTTCCAAGTTACAGTTAGTTAAAAAAAATAGTCAGTTTTGACGTAGATTTATATACTTTTTATGACATCTATATGTCGAAAATTTATCCTCGCTTGAAATTATTCATTATACCAGAAGAAATTTTTTAAAAGAAAAAAAATGTATTTTTCATACATAAGTATTATTTCAAAAGGTAAAAAAAAACTACAACTACAACTATTTTTTCCTTCCTTCAAATGAAAGACACACATGCTTCAAAAACAATTTTCTTCTACGAAGAAATTTATTCTTATATGAAACCCCAGCACATTTGTGAGAAACTATAAATAAAGAAAATTATCAATGGAACGTTATAAACACTATTCTCGAAATTATTTCACTTCAATTTGGATTTAAATGAAATGTTCACCCAGTTTATAAGTCATTTGCAAGTACACTTCCAGCTGGAATGAAAAAGAAAACCATCCGCCAAAATAATTTCAGTGATAAAAATGAACCGCGCGTACTTTTAATACGCACAAAACTCCACAGTGCCAAAAAAAGATATCTGAAATTAAATCTGTATAGATAATGAGAAGAGAAAGGAGAAAGATGTGAAGTGCAAAAGCATTATAAAAATCTTCACATAAATAGAGGATTGAAAGAAAGATTCTCTCAAAGAAAAAAAAAATGAACCCTTTTCTTGAGTCGATGCATATTTAATCTCTTTGCACACTCCTGCTAAGACTCAGTTATCCCCCCTTAAATCTATGGCAGCATTGATAAAAGCAGATGGGGGCTCAGGTGCTACTAAAGATCTCTGTATTTCCGCGCCACCAGTTTACTGAAGAAAGGAACATGCCGAGCTGTGCAAAAATAACTCAAAACATTTGAATCTTTTACTTTGCTTTACTTATTTATATTTCTTATATTTGTAATATAACTTTTTTCCCATTATTTTAGTAGTTTCATTTTTTCCTTTTCTTTTTCATTCTCTACCCTTCCTCTAAGCCAGCAAACGACTGTGCTACAGTAGACATGGTAGCTAGAAAAATGTAAGCTTTTGCTTATATATATATATATATATCAAGAAATTCATATGGAGTACCATCTCCACGCTTGAATATCTAAGGAACGGAAACTTGTACTCAGAATATTTCTATTTTTCTTTTATTCATCGGGGGAGGGGAGTTGCATCAAAGAAAAGGGGAGAGTGAGAGACTGTGGTCTCAGAATGTGAAGCACAAAATGGAGTGTTGGAGTTTTGATTCATTTCCAGTGGAGTCTGAGAGAGATTTCAGAGAAGGTGCTTTGCTCCAATTTTCCTTTCGATACTCAACACTGCCTGGCTGAAGTTTTGCTACAAATTCCACCCTAAAATCCAGGATTTTTGCGAGGAAAAGATATATGTCTTGACTGTGACCGTTCAACTTTTTTCTTGTTTTCTCAGTGTACGTTTTCTAAAGTAAAATTGGAAAGAATATGTAAGAAAATAGTAAAGCTTGCAAATTCTAAGCATTTTTAGTAAAATTCAATGAATTAGAATTACTTTCCCTGAATAACTTTTATAAAATTAAGTAGATTTTTTGAACCCTTTTTAGAGACATTGAATATATCTGCAGTGGTGACAAAAAGTCCTGAATGCACTCCTTTTTTTTGTCTTATTTTTCAGTTTGACGTAATTTTTCATTATGAAAATCTACAAACAGATTTGAAATGAGTTTCAAAAATTTGTTAGAATCAATAACAGTATTTACGATAATGCGATATCTACATGGAGAAATATTGAGTAAAACTAAAAAATCAGGCAAACCAAAATGATTATATTCAGGATTTCTTGCCACCATTGTATATATATACATACATTGCAAATTTCTTTCAGAATTAACCAAACTACCAACGTTGTAGGTTGCAAAATTGCAAATTTAAAAGCAAAAAAATTATAATAGAAAATAAAAAGTTTAATAATTTAAATCTAATCATTGAATTTTTTCAGAAAATGAGGTTAACTTAGACGTTATGGAATAATAATTGCACTATTTCCTAATTTTTTCTTATAATATTAATGTTTTTTCAGGATTTTAAAATAAACCTCTTAAGATCATTAAGAAAGATACTAATTAATTCATTCACATTTCTGTTTTTGTGCATCTCTTATCTTGTAACTCGCACAGTTTAGAGCAGCGTTTCTCAAACTGTGGGGTGTGCCCTCCCCTAGTAGACGTGACAATCCCACGTGGGGGTGCAAGCATATTGAAGAGTCGAAAAATATCATTATTTAAAAAAATATATGATTTACTGAAGACGCAAAACAAAATACATTATGAACTATGAAATGTAACATAATACTTATTATAATACTTAAAAGTAATATATTTTATTACTTGAAAGCAACATATACAAAATTTATAGTACTAATATTGCTAATGTGTACCTTTATAATTAGGGTCGTATTGTATTATTAACGCCAAAGTACATTATTACTAAATTCCATGCATTGTAACTGTATGAAGGGGGGGCGATGAAAATTATGATTGAAAATTGGGTCCCCAATATTGAAAGTTTGAGAAGCACTGGTTTAGAGTATTAATGAAACATTGAGCATAACATGACGCAATTGTTTTTAAGAATACAATATTCGCGCGTTGCGATATTTTTCTCCCAGACATTTATCTCAAATGAAATGAAGTCATAATTGGTTATTCGAATTTATATTGTTATGCTTCTATTCCATATTTTAGGATGATTTTGAAAGAAAGAAAACCTTTTAGTAATACATAACTTTGACAACAATCTTGAAAGACAACTCTTTTCGTCAGAGAAGAGCGTGAGAGTGAGACTACACCCCCAATTTGGCTGTTACCACTCGCGTTAAAAATATATTTGAAAAATACATAACATATATATTCGTTATCATTAAAATCTAGGTCTCTCTTACCAAATTTATTTTATCAAACCAAATATTCTTTCCAACGTACCTTCTAATAAACTGTATTCATTTATTCTTTGAGATTTTCCCAAATAACCTCATTATATGAGTCCTTCTTCTAAAAAAATAACATTTTTTTCGCACATTGAACGTTTTTGTTTGAAATCAAACCACCAATACCCCACAGCATGCTCAAAATATATGTATAAAAAAATATTTGTGATGGTCCTACGGTTCAACAAAATAATCCAAATAATCCAACAGCAAATGCAATGGAAAGGGAGGGGGGAAAAGACAAATTTGCAACTACAATGAATATTGAACCTGAAATCTTAATCAGGATTTTCAGCAAGAACAATGAAATATTTGCATTGGAACAAAAACACATGACTTTTATGGAATAATTCAGCACTTCGTTGAATCTGGTTTACTCAAATAAATAGTTATAAATAATAATATTATAATAAAAAACAACTATAGTTATAATAATAATATTTTACTGCATCACAAAATTTTAAAACAAATATAATCCAATACGTAGGTCAACCTAGGTTCCGTTTTCCCCTAAATAAGCTACTCAATAATATGTTTAAGTAAAAGTGGCTCATAAAATGTGTAAGTAAATGTGTAACTATTTCTAAATTAGCAATGCTTCATTAACTTCTCTGAAAAATGTGAATTTAAAGCGATACTTGCGTATTACCCACTGGAGTATTGGTGACATTATATGAAACGAAGCACATGTTTGCTAAATCAGCACATACAACACATGCGATATCAGGGATGTCAACTTTGGAGGATTACCTTGAACGTTGGCATTGTTGTGATAGTACAATAGTTACATTAAAGCTAATGAAAATTTTCTGAATATATAAAATGCTGCACCATTTTATTTTTTAATTTCAGAATTATTGATAGATTATTTGTACTATTGTTTGATGCTTAAAAATCACTATTTGGTACTATCGTTAAATAGAAAGTTTTATTAAATAAACAATTTAAAATTCCTTTAGAATAAGAAAAATAAAGTACGTATTATATATATATATATATAGATATATATTTCGCAACCATATTGGTGACATTCTAAGAAGCGTAGCACATGGTTGCAAAAATAGGTTTGCTATTTTGGCGAGTTATCTTAAGCGTTGTCATTGTTACGATAGTACGTAAGTGCCGAAAATAATTCCCATTTTGTTAAATACACTGATGAAATAAATTTAGAGAATTTGAATATTTTATTGAATAGCATTAAAAGAACTGAATGAAAAACCGTTGCTTCTTGATAAAAATGCAAATAATGCACGGCAAAGGCGTAAGCGTAGACGTGTGTGCAGGTGGAGCCAGAAGAAAAACAGGTTTTATAAACGCTTGTAAGTTATAACGTATTTTGTTCGCCAGCACATCTCGGAGAGTTTCTTGGTGCTATTTTGAAGCAATTGGTTCAATTAAATTATAACAGTAAAAATTAGTAACCGTCAACGTTTAGGTGATGGAACGAGGTGTAGAATTGTGGTGTGGCTAGAAGTAGGTCAATCTCAAGTGCAGATTTGTACAGAGTTTAATTTAACACCCAGCGTCATGTGTAACTTATGGAAACAGTTCCAAGATACTGGATCAATCAAAAGAAAACATGGGCAAGATTGTCCAAGAGAAATGACGGCCAGAGAAGATCACCATTTGTCGTTTGAAGCAAGGCATAACAGAGAGGCTACAGCTTCTCAGCTCTCTCGTTATTTGTATGCAGCCTCAGAAACCCGTGTATCAATTGTGATTATTTCAAAAATACTTCATGAGAGAGGGCTGTTTTGCAGAAGACCCGATATTTGCGTCCCGCTAACGTCTACGAAGAAGAGACTCCGTTTAGCCTGGTTCAGGCAGCATAGAGATAGGAGTATGGATAAATGGGTGACCGTTCTGTTCACCGATTCTCGCCCAACGTTCATATGGAGAGAACCAAGGATCCACTACCTGCCCTCCAATACCCGCGAAATCCAGAATTGTGGTGGAGGAGGTTTAATGGTCTGGGAAGACATCATGTTGGATGGCCGCACACCTCTCCATGTCTTTGAAAGAGACTCTGTGACTGGTATGAGGTATAGGGTTGAGGTCTTGGAGCCTATGTTTGCCTTTTCAAGGGTGCATGTAGCCCGAGTTCCTTTAAATGGACGCTAACGTGAGGCCCCATAAAGCTTTTCTGGTCCAGGAATTCTAGAGAGTGAGGATATTCGCCGTATGGGTTGTCCAGCCAGGTCTCCAGATCTCAACCCTATAGAGCACTTCTGGGACGCTCTGGGAAGAGCAATTGCAACTCGCAACCCCTCTCCGAGAATCACCCAGAAAATGAAAGCAACGTTACTGAACGAGTGGGAACAATTGCCACAAGAGCTGATAAACTGCCTTATTAAAAGTATGACATCACGCTGTAAGAGGGACCCCTTTCTTTTGTTTATTCTGCTACCCCTGTTTCATACTTTCAACTCCAATGAATGTCAAGCGCTATCATACGTTTCTATTTCAATTGTTGAATGGTTATTTTTTGCATTGTATCAATGTATGTGCATATCAAATTTCATTAAAATTTGGTCCAGTAGTTGTAGAGATAATCAATCAAGTCTGAAAATTCTCTTAATTTCTTACACCAGTGTAATTGAATTTTCAAAAGAAATTGAAGTGGAGCATGTGTATATATATAATACAATGTCCTTCATTTGTTCCTCAAAACTGTTTTTCTGCTGCTGATGGATTCTTATTTTATTTCGTTATTTATTTTTTAATGAAGTTAGGGTTGCACTTTGAAGCCATATAAGCATCCCGGAATTTTGAACCATAATCAAATGACAAGATGCACACCTGAGTTAGCACCCTCTATTTTTCAGGCTTCGAAATTGAGCGAAAGTGAGGACTTTGAAACTCAGCAGATTTCAAGTACATCGTCTTCCTTACACGACGTATCTTAAGCGGTATCATGATTGGATAAAAGTCACGCTTGCTACGAGTTCACAACTGTGACCTTGATCATCTGGCTACTTCAGCCTGGAGTTATTATTTAATAAAAACTTAAACCAAAATCAATGAATTCTACGTTTATTTAAATTCGTACTTGCTGGCTTGCTGAAACTCTGGTAACATCATGACTAATAAATATTTGTTATTAAACAAACTACATCAAACATTTTTTTAACACAGTTTATTTTCATTTCAAAACTACATAATATTTTCCATATTTTCTTACAAATCCTGTACTTGTAAATAATTGTTTAAGTTGCCATAATTAAGAATTGTACTTGAAAAAAGATACACAATTATTGCTACATTAAATGCACAATGTTACTATTATTATTTTTAAATTTTTGTAACGTTTTGAATAAAAATTTGTAATGATTTGTTTGAAACCCTCAAATAAATTCATTTTGAAATATAAATAATTATGCAAAATCCAAAGAAATATGAAAGTGGCATTTCTAATTATATTCAGAGTGGTAAATAACGCTCGCTGAATTTTTGCGTGATCAATTTTTACATCTTTGAAGTTCATCTTATGCAAGAAAATAGAACTGTTTTACCCACAGCAAACCTTTTCTCGTGGCTATTAAATCCAGTATTTCATATCCTCTAAAATATTCCACTTCTTTTGATCTGTAAATGAAGTATACTTGAAATGAAATTCATTAACATTTAATATCAAAGGAAAATCCCAAGGACTTTCAAAAATGCAAACCTTAGCAAACATCTTAATTAAAATTTATTTTTTATCCTTCTCTGATTTCATATTTCTAGTTTTCTCCAAGGAACTTTTGATAAAAACTCGGAACTTTGGAAGATGGACTTAATTTAATTAGACATAGCTAATGAAGAATTATTTATCAGATCGAAAAAATAAAATTATAAATATACCTCGGAGCAACCTTCCTAATAGTATATGTAATTAAAAATGACTTCGGTAATATTTTTTCAGAAAGAGCAATGCTTGCTCTTTACCTTAAAAAATTTAATGTATAAATTATTTCTGGACGGAATGTTATTATGCAAACTATTAATCAAAGAAATGCAATTATGTAAATTATTTATGAAAGATAAAATTATTGCTATGTAAGCTATTTTGAAAGAAAAATAAGATATTTCTATTACAAATATTGTTATGTAAACTATTTACCACATAAATAATAAATAAGATTAACTTCGGTTTATTATCAGTCGCCATATTCAGCAGATTTTGAATTTGCTCTTTGCCATATATAAGAAATGTAAATGGAAAAGTCGTAGTTATTTTAAATAAAGATTATTAAAAGTGTCTTTCTAATTCTGATAGCTAAGAACATTACATGTTGAGGGAACACATTGATTTTTTGTTTGGAAGACAAAAATAACTTAAAAGGTGATATGGTACCCTAAAAATCATTAATCTGTCGAAAAAAATTTTATTGGCTTATTTGACACCCCGAATCTTTATAAAAATATGAAATATGCCTGCAAAATTTATGCCTGCCTTTTGAAATAAGCCTGCAAAATTTCAAAGCTTTACCTGCATTTTTCATTAAGTAATGGAGCAATGTTTGATGCTAAAGAGCAACTACCACGCCTACATTTCAGATAATCTGCTAGAAAAAAGCCTGATAAAAAATTAATTAATTATTTTTCTAATGCGCATCAATGAGATTGGCATTATATATGCAGTAATAAATCCTTTTAAGAAAGAATTGTGCAATTCATGCAAAAATTCTAGTTTGTGAATTATTTACTGGAAGATCAAATGGATTTGTGGTCAAGATTTAAAAGTTGTGCGTGCTTTTTATGATATTATTATGAATGAAACTAAAACATCAAAAGGGATTCTCCCAAAGCACAAATACTAAATCTCATTTTTATAACTCATATAATTAAAAATCTAATTCGCAAGAATAGAAAAACTCTCCCATTTTTATATATTTGTGTTTGGTGATATATATATATATATCCCATGTGTACGAGATTCAACACTTTTATTATTAAAATATTTTAAGATATTTATTTAAACAAATGCACGGTATACAGTTCTTAGATTTTGATGTATTTTACCTATAAATTGCCATTTGATTTTGCTTTCATTTGTGCACAATAACATGCAAAGGCTTTGAAAATCATGGAAATAAAAAATAAAGGCATAAACATAATTTGTACGTGTTGTGCATTAGCTCTGAGCATAGAATTGCTCTGAAGTGTGTGTATTTATCATTTTTTATAATTATTAAGATAAAGTTTTATGAAATATTGATCTTTCATTCGTTTTTTTCTATATACTCATTATGGCAGTGTACTGTGTAATTGTTCTAAATTTGTGCAATTTTTTATGGTAAGTAGTTTTATATAAGCTAATTAACAGTTCATAAAAGTTTCAAACTATTCGATGAATATTATATCATTTTATTCCTTGAATTTAAACTTCAAACTCATGTTTCTCCATGTTAAATTTTTGTATATATACTGTTATTCAAAACCCTAAGGCTTTTTTGATAATTGAAATATGGTTTTGAAATTTTTTGTACATGTTCTGAAATGTATGTTTTGTAAGACTGTGCATGGAATTAGCTCTAATATGTTTAGAACTCTTTCTAAAAAATTTCAAAATCAAAATTAATGTTTTTTTGGGAATTTTTGGAAGTTTAACTATAAAAAAATTAATAAAAAATTAAAGAGCTGCAGCAGAAAAAAAAACCATGCATAGTTTTATGTAGTACATTATAAGGTACTTGGAAAAAAAATTTGAAAGAAAAGAGACATATTTAAAAAAAAAGCCTTAGGGATTTAAAAAATGCTTAAAAAAGCTAAAAACATTTAAATTTTACAAACATTTTGCAACAATTTAAAAAATTTTTTTATGGAATTATTATTAAATATTAACCTTTATAAAATACAATTATAACCAAATATCAAATATTAAAAATTAAAAAAAATTGTGAAGATGGTACCATATCGCCTTAATGAGAATATCCATTTTCCTTATACGGCATTGAATAAAACTATCGTAACTACGTTAAGCTTCATTGCCTTCGTTTCTACTTTGTGATAAGAGTAAAATAGTTATAACAAAACAAGCTATATGGATAGTTCAATGAATTAATTATTCAATACAAATAAATTAAATGAATGGTCAAAAACTTCAATTTATTTCATTAATACACAGTAATACACAGTACATTAATACACAGTACACCTACTCATAATAAATGCAGCTAATAATTCTTAAGTATTGCGTAAATATAAGTGAATGTTTTATCATCGTCGCACAAAATAACAATACGAGGGCTGTTGATTTGATACGAGGGTTACGAACAAGTCGCAAGAATGAGACCTAAATTTGTACCCCTCTCTCAAAACCATCGCACCACACCAATAGAAGGACTTTGCCTCAACAGATTCAACCCTGTACATGGCGGTTTTCAGTAACACTTGGGCTCAAACTTCTTAAGTTTTGGAATTTTAATTATTTAATTCCAGGTTCCATGTTTTCAGAACCAATTCTCAGCATTTGATTTGTATATTTTTACTTTTTAAGACTGCCATCTCAATAGTGGTAGGCTCGTGGCAGCCTAATGGTCATAATCACGGATTTTACTCCCATTGCCACTTAAGATCCAATGTATAGAGGGACTAATGAGTGTTAAAACTATTGTGGCTCAAAGTCCTCACGTTGGTGTGGTGTAGAAGTTAGGAGAGTGGTGGAGTTCCGGTTCAAGTGCAGTCTTCATCCCTGGACTGCGGCTCAAAATTACAATGTCCGTCAACTATAGCCTACGCGTTGTCTTAAGACTCATTCACACTAAAGCAATAAGTAGTAAGAGGTAAAAAAATAGTGAATCAGAGGCCTTTATAACATCCAGCAAAGATCCCTTGTTAGCTACATCTTCTCCGCTCGCAACTTACTACTTTAATGTGAAGGAGTCGTTCAAGTACGACACGTTAGTATATACTCCGTCATACAATCTTGCTAAGAAAGTGAAAAATGCAGTATAGATTTTTATTCATGCACAAATACTTTTTCTTATTTTTTTATATCTGAAGAAAATGAGTGAAATAATATATAAACAAACTATAGGGAAATTGCACTTATATAATATCATACATCTCATCGACACTTTTACTATTTTCTTATAATTTTTCTTATAATCTTTTTGTCTCAAAGCGGAATTATGTTTATTGTATTTCCATTATACAATACTCTAAAAGACGTAACCATTATATTTTTTTACATTATTAGTATATTATTGTATTGTAGCTCAGTTTATATTATTTATTTTTATTTATGCAAATAATAAACATTCGGCCACTAAGCCATCAGACTTGATCTTTCTTCCCAATACTTGAGAACAACATAATTAAAAGACAAGAGTGATGTGCATTTGTCAATAGGCTCCTTATCCATGGACTGTTCAGAGTTACAAAGAGTACAGACAGTAGAGTCCTCAAGTCAAATCATAAAAATATGGGCATTCGAACGAGCTTGCCAGTCAAAAGACGAAATAACGCCACGGCTACAGAAGGAAGAAAATAGGGAATAACTTACTTTAAACTAGTGAGACCCTCTCAGTAATAATCCCTTAGATTCATTTATAACAGGTAGGAGGCAAACCTCTTTTTCAAATTAGGAGTTTTGCACAATTATGTCAGATGGTGTCATAAGGCTCCTTTCTTAGCCTGAAAATCGTCTCTTTCATTTCCCGAGATACCACAATGAGCAGGAATTCACTGCAAGACATTTGAGTCTGCCAGAGTGTTCAGAATGTTTCTACATTTATAAATTTGTTCAGAAACGCAAACTTTATTGTTAGAGATAGCCTATATATATATATATATCAGAGTCAAAATAACAACTTAATTGTTAAAATGCTTATAACGCTTAATTGATTCAAAGAAATAAATATAGCCTCAATATCACCATCAAAATTGGTAGTATCTCTTACCATTGCCTTACAGAATGCAAAATGGTTGCAACAGATTCCTGTACCAGTTCTAATACCTATCTCAATCATAGATCCCTTGACGTATACATGGGTGAGAGGTTACTGGAATATCTTTTCGCAATTGTTTTATAAGCAATGTCTCTAATCTGGGCAGCCGGCATATCACTCTTATCAATTTTCTCGCCAAGTTCTAGATATGTACGGAAGTCACCGTATTCAACAGGAAACAAAGGCACAGTCATTACATTCTCATTTTTCGAACAATGTCTAGTTCTATTAATAATTGTTAACCAGTTTGGTTGGAACTCACTTGTGTTTTTAAATTTCCATCATTGTTAAAATTGTAATTTCTCCAAAATTTATTATTTGGAAGTCTGCAAAGTTTTTGAAGCAAAACTACATCATTTTTACGAATGTCATGCATGACAGGAGAAATATTAATTAACGCTTCCATAGCTGCTTTGGGGGTGGATTTAACTGCACCTGTTATAAGCGAAGAGATTGATTTTGTTTATATTATTTGAAAATATTTAAATTAAGAGAAGCATTAACATTTGTGTTTTAATTCCGATGTTAATATATTAAAACCAAGAATTAAACGTACTTTTTAAAGTAAAGAATTTGATGTTATTTTCATTTTGTGATGTCAATTTTGGTACCTTTTCAAAATAATAGTATGCAAAAAATACAGAAATTCTTTTTATTTCGAACTTCATAAAATGGTATGATTCCTTAAGGTACTTGCAGGTTTAACAGACATTGTGGCCTGACCCAGCGACGAGCAGAAAGCACACCCAGTTCTATTGTGTCATGGGGTTTGCGATAAGTATTTCTTGTCGAATAATATGGGTACAATGATCGCGTTTCCGAAAAATTGTAAAAGCACTCTGTATCCCATATTCTTTTGTAAAAACACACCCCGACTCTTAAATCACTGTACAAATAGTTTGAAAAGTTTTAATTATTTTTAAACATTTAATGTTAGAAAGATAAATAAATACAATTATTCTCCCATTACTAATGTTTAGCTGTTCGTAAAAAAATATCTTGAAAACTGATTTAAAAAGTGGTAATTATTTTAAAGTCCTCCCTTTGACGTGGCGTGAATGTTTGGAAAGTGGCATGTCGGCTCAGGTGCCGTACTTCTCAATTAACGTAATCTAGTGATTTTCAATTTTTCGATGTTTGAGACCCAATTTTCAATCATAATTTTCATCGCGCCCCTTCACCCCATAAAATAACAATGGATTGAGTTCAATAATAAAATACTTTGAAGCTAAAGCTAGAATACGACTTTAATTATAAACGTACAAATTTTCAAGTCAAGTATTAAATTTTGTATACAACATTACATACGTCAAGCCCATGGATTCATTGGTAATTATTGAACTGGTTCTTAACTTAGTATTGTTTAATTAACGATGAAATACACATAGTGCAGTACTGATGATTTTATAAGTGTATTATATCAGCGTAAATGTGTATTTTAGTTCATATTATGTCCGAATGTTTTTTTTTTTTTTGCTTCCTTTTAGTAAATTATTATTTTTAAAAAAATAGTTGATTTTTAATTTTCGATTTTTCGATATGTTTGTGCCCCCAACAGAACGTTATCATGCTCCCATAAGAGAGGGGAGCACATTTTGAGAAACGCTGACGGTAATTTGTTATCAATAACCTTCGTATTGATTTAGAGTGCGTTGATAATCAGCAGTCAATCAATCAATTATGAAAAGTGAAAGAGAAAAAAAAAACACAATTTGTATTGTTTATGTAAGGATCTGATACCCACACCTGGCAATGGATCCAGCATACATCGGAGAATCTGGCAACAGGTGAGACCCTGTATGAGGGATCTGGCAGCGGGTCCGGTACATATAGAGGGAGAGACCCAGCAACAGGGAGGACGAGACGAGACCAGACCAGACCGGACCGGACGGGGCAGAAAGAGGGCAGCGGAGGCGAGAAAACAGGAGACAAAAAAATTTGGTCGAAGGAAAAAGGAATGCTGGACGATGGATCTTGCAATCTGTTAATATCTTCATAATTTATTCGTTTTTGTGATGTGTCCCGTAGAAAGGAGAAAATAAATAGGTGGGACAAAAACCGACTATTATTATTTTTTTTACCAATTTGAACACACCGATCAGTAAAAGAACCCACACAAGGTTAACAGTTTACTATACATAAAAATATTGTAATTTCTTAAGAACAGTTATTTATCCATTGTATAATACAAAAGTAAGCGCATAGTTCAAAATGAAATAAATAATCGAGTAGCACAAATTATTTCAAAATTTAAATACTGTTAAACTTAGGATTTTTTTTAAAATTATGAATATGAGTCCCTTTATAAATAAGTGGTAAATTAGCACTCAGCGGTGAGTCATTCCCTATTCACACAAACATCTTTAACATAACATAAATATTCAAACATAAAATCCTTTCGTGCTGATGCAAACAACCAGCACTAACGGACGTTGATGCCATGGAATTTGAAATCAAAAACCGTCTTGAACGAAGACGGATTAATTCAAGTGCATTTCCTAAATTGCCAAAGATGGCCTTCTCCTTTCGATTCCCCTTCCCTCATCGAACACGCAAAGGGTGGGAATCCAGTCTTAAGGAAAATCAGAATCGATTAAATAGAGGGGAGGAGGGTCGGAAAATGTCTGGATTTCTGGAGATGCGGGTAGATAAATTATCACCAGCGTTAAGCCACATCTTTAAGTCCTAATGTGCCCGTCGTTACGGTCAAAGGGACAATGCCGCTTCATTGAATTTAATACTTGGTTTAATCTTGATTTCAGACGTTTATTGCCACGCCTGTTTAAGTATGGATCTCCAGAACCCCCTTTTACCATGAGGACTTTTAGGGTGGTAAGTAGCATTGTCACGGGCGTTGAATCATAACTTTGGTGCTATTAATCCTATTTGAAAGGGGTTAGTGAAACAAAAAGTTATTTCATTCCAAAGATTGCATCTGTATCTTAGAGCCGATGTGGGTGGAATACATTCAATGTTGATATCGGAAATTTTAGTTTTAATGCAGATTTATTTGTAAGGGAAATCACACAATTTATTTTCCGAAAGGTTTCTAGTATTATTTTATAATTAGAAAGGTATATTGATATTTGTTTGGTAATTTGTGACAGTTACTAAAAAAATAAATTACATTTGAAGAGTATAAATAGTTGCGGTTTGAGATTGTTCAGTAACGTTGCTTTTCGAAGTTATATTAAGGCTATTGTTAAACTTCAGTCCATTCCTTCGGTCGGTATTTCTCTTGGACCTTGGCCTAGTGACAAGAACGACACATGAGTTGAAAACTCTCTCACCATACTTTAACAGTATGTCAAAGTGTTGAGTATGAGTCTCTTTAGATTTAACGTGCATCAGAATCATTACAGGGCATGATTTTAATGGTACCAGGACTCTAACTCATTAATTATTTGAGAGAATTTAAGTTCAAATTGATTCCTTTCTAAACTGACTCATGCAAATAGGGATTAAACTTTTGCATCAAGTAAGACATTTATTTAATTATTTAATGCTTATAACTTCTCTCATCAATAAGCGTTTTGAAACATAGACATAAATTTGTG
This sequence comes from Trichonephila clavata, assembly GCA_019973975.1. Lineage (NCBI taxonomy): Eukaryota > Metazoa > Arthropoda > Arachnida > Araneae > Nephilidae > Trichonephila > Trichonephila clavata. The sequence goes on from BMAO01025209.1 coordinate 15,133, forward strand.
TGAAATTTCATAATATACTTTGAACTGGCAAATTATATATATATTTATTGGAGATTCCTCAAATGGTTGGCTTTATTTGTTTGATTTAATTCCCTCCCAAGTCCTTCTGGTTGCCTCATCGTGGCCGAAGGGTGTTCTTGGGCGGAATGAGCGAAGTACGTTGGGAATTCTATTCTGCCAGGGTCACACTAGACGTGAAGGCCATTCCATTTTGTCCAATTAAGATCAGCCAGGACAGACTTCTGCCATTTGGTGCTCCGATCCTTGGATCTACAGAAGCTGCACATTTCCTCCGTCATATGGACTTGTTGACTCTCAATATACATGATGCATCGTCCATCGAGCAGACAAATCAGGTTTAGGAAAAGGGTCTTGTTCGCCAAATAAACTAAAGTCTAATCACACTTTGAAAATTATACAGTGTAAGATCAATGGTTTATCTACTTTGGTTACAATAACTAAACTTGACCAACACTTAGAAATAGTAGACATGAACAAAGTTCAAGTAATTGCTATACAGGAGAAAAAATAAAAGAAAACTACAACTCTTAAAATAAGAGATTGCGACATCTTTGGGGTGGGCATACCCTCCAAAGGAAGATGAGGCTTGGCTTTCTTCATTAGAAATGTAAACTGAATATTGAATTTTTTCTAGATCTAACATTGGATCTAGAAATTCGAGGCGTCAAGATATTCTGCAGAGGAAAGCCGATACAAATTCTCAATATGTTTATCTTCGTCCAAACCAAAGTCATCTACCTACTAATTTTTCTAACTTCATGGATAAAAACACAATCATTCTGGGGGACTTGATTGCCCAACATACCATTTGGGGATCCACTTTCAACAACGACAGAAGTGAGGACATCCTGAAAACGATGGATGGCATAAATGATGGTAACCCTACACACTCGTCCTTTAGCTACAATACTTCTGAGTCACTTGATATTTCTATTAGCAGGGCATATATATTTTACTCAATGCTCCTGGTCCGTACTAGATCCAATAGGAAATCACTTCCCCATCCTCATAGAATTTAGCAAACGACAGAGTGTGGTCATCATACGGGATAAGTATTGGAACTTGAAAAAGGCTAATTGGAATTCAATTATATGGGAGCTTTTGACACCTGCCTGGTCTCAGAACCTATAACGGATGATTTAACTCACAGATGAACAATCTTAAAAAAAATTGTCCTTAATAAGGCTTGATCTTACATCCACAGTGACAATATTAAAATTATGTTCCTTATTTTGGTCACAGCACGTATACCCTTTCTCATATTCCAGAGAAGAGAAAACGCCTTTTAGAGACCTTTAGTGGTACGGGCAACAACACAAGATCCGAGATAAAGAAAATAAATGAAGAGTTAAAGTTAACTTATATTCATCTGAAAAGAGAAAGAAGGAAAGACATGTGTAGTAAAATTGAATCTAGGTCTTCCGACTCCAAACTTTGCAAATTAGGCAAGATCATCAAAAATGAACTGGAACAGTTTAAAACCTGTAACCCAGTTAGAGTTGCCACTGGACACGCCTATCCAGATGAGAAACCCACGGTCAATGACCTAGTTGCACAATATCAATTTTCAAGTAGGTTTAACTTTCCTCTTTGAATAGATCCATATTAAAAAGATGGCTATCCATGCTATCCATGGCAGTCGTAGATCTAACTTCGAATTCCCAAAGTTTGCCAAAACGTTTTCTTCACAGGAGTTCCTTCTTGTCCTTGCCCTCTTGAATCTGAAACAGTCACCTGGACCTGGTGGTCTCTACGGCCAAATGCTTTAAAATCTTTGCATCAGAGGGAAGCAAATACTAAAGGACATGATCAATCTGTCTTGAAAAATAGGTTGGTTAACTCCGAATGGAAAATAGGCACGGTTATTACTCTAAAAACACCAGGTGAAAAGACTTGCTCCCCTGAAGAATTCAGACCTATAGCTCTTGCTTGTACCTCATGTAAGCTGATGGGAAAAATAATTTTGAATAGAGTTCAATATTTTTTGGAAAAAATAATCTAATGCCATGTGAACAATAGGGCTTTAGAAGGGACCACAGTACAATAGACCAAATTCTGTATTTGTGTCAAATTATTAGGGACGTCCATAACTTTAAACCAATGCATCATACCCTGGCTGCTTTTTTAGATCTCACGAAACTTTTCGATAGAGTTTATAAACATAAATTGATTTTAAAACTACACGATTACTCCAGCACCCGAAGAAAACCCTTATCATGGATCCCATACTTCTTGCAGTGAAGATTCATCAAATTAAAACCTAACAAATATTCTTCGGACACATTAGAGCTCACCCAAGGCGTTCACAAAGGTTCTGTTTCTAGCCCTACACGTTTCACGATGCATTTTCCTAGCATAAAGAAAGTACCTTCTTCTGGAATAAGAATGGAAATGTTTACAGATGACATTGTTCTTTGAAGCTCTGGTACTGCTATTCCCGATTTGGAATTAAAACTCGATTATTCTCTAACATCTTTGTGGAAATTTGCAGGAGAGCTAAAACTGTAATCCAATAACGATACCCTTTGAAAAACTTCCGGGAATGATAACCATTCGTCTCCCAGACGACATGAGTTTTGGCATGCTTAAAACATAATTTTAAAGTTAATAACATAAAAAATTATACTTCCTGCAGATGGTTTCATGACATCCAATCTTCACGTAAACAAGAAAGCAAAATTTATTTATTTTTAAAGCAATCTTTAAACATTTCAACATCACGCTCTACAACAGGATTAACAAAATTTGTGTGTCATTCTACGCCACTTACATGGGCTAAAAGCACAAATTTTCCTTTTTCTTTAGTTTTCGATTTTTTAGGTGTTTCAATGTTGTGCTACAATTCCAGACGTTCACAAATAATAGTCCTTGTTCATAGGGGCAAAGTTGCTACAATTACTTACATCCATTGCGCAAGGAGAGCGTCACTTAGCTTAATCGAAAACTTACTTCTAGATAATGGTTTTTCAGAATTTGCAAACCATAATTTCCCCATATGTAACATGTGTATTTACTAAACTGCCATAAAACTTTACTTATTATGCCATAAAATACGCCAAGAGGCTGTCGACTTTTTTTTTACTGCGTGACATGTTGTTACACATTTGATCTAATGTGTCTAAGGCTCCTTTTGTTGCATTGTAAAATTAAATTGTTTCCGGTTTTTCACTTTCTTCATTTATATTCGGTTTTTCGTGGATTGTAGATAGAAGAACACATGTGTTTTGCTTTGTTTTATTCGATAAAAGAGTTTTATCTTGGTCAAAACAAAACGTAGAAGTTAATACACTTCGAGATCGCTATTCTAAGAGTTCAGGAGGAATTACTCGTTTGTTTTCCCCAATAGTTCCAGCAACTGTGAAATACATTGCAATCTTCAGAATTTTGTCAGCTTTTCGATTCATCCTCAGAAATAAAATTTTCATCATCAATTAGCTCTTTTAATAATTCACGGATAGACCAAAGAGTTTTATCTGCGAAAACGTTTTGACATCGTCCCGACAACACAGAAAAAAAAAACTAAGATAACTTCTCAATTCCGAAAGTTACAGTTCGTCCATTCATCTCTCAGACGAACTTTGTTCAAAAAATACTAGATGCGAAAATATTTTGAGAAAAAGAATTACCCATATCTGTTGTATCCATGGTCATTTGAAGGTACTGAGTAGAACGTTGCATTTCCTTGTTTTGGGGGAATATTACAAGGTTATTTGTTATAGACATAGTCTGCTGGACGAATGGGTACCATTCTAGGGTTAACCCTTCCTAGTCAATTGCCACCTTTTTCAATAAGAAAAAAAGAATCTATATAATTACTGGCCTAAACTGACTGAATAAGAATAAATAATGAGTATATTTTTTCCTTTGAAAAACATCCTAAATATTTGGGGTTTCTTTTAGACCTTGAGTTTAAAAGTCACAGACATATTGAATACGTAGTTTTGAAAAGTAGTAAATGTCTCAATATCTTAAAATACATTGTTGGTGCGGTTACGCTTAGATTTACTTATTTGGCGCTTATTCTTGAATACGGACTTCCAATGTATTGCTGTGTCTCTAATTCTGTTCTGAAGAAATTAGAGAAAGTCCAAATGAGTGCTGCCTGTATCATCACTGGTCTGAAACACCGTTTCCCTTCAAACATTGCTATTTTTGAGGTAGTCTTGCAACCTCTTTTATTTCGTAGACAGACTGGATTGGTCAAATACATAAACAAGCTTTCTAGCTTCAGTCAACAAAACCAAATGTCTTTGACTGATCTGAATGACTGGGTAAATAGGCAATTACTAAAAAAAAATTTACAAAAAACAGCCTTAAATAAAGTTAAGTCCCAGAACTTTCTTACTATAGAAGTAAAGCCCTCTTCTCTATAATGTAGCTCGAGTCCTTCGGAGGTATTTTCCAGGGTCTATTTCAATTTAACTTGATTTTACCCATCATTAAGAAATATTTTTTCGCTAGCCACCTTACGCATTTAGCATTGGAGATCATTAACAGCATCCCCAATGATGCAATCAAGATTAATGCTGATGATAGTAGAATATCGAAACAGAACAGAGTATTGGTATCTATATCCATACACCTCAGGAAAAATTGCCTCTGAAAAAACGCAATCCAGATTTCTTTTCAGTTTACAGAAGTGAACTAATAGACATTGTAACGGGACTTGACACCATTCTATATAAGAAGAGACACAGAGAGAGGCTTACGGTGATATTTGGATTATCTCCGATAGCCGGAATTCATTTCAACACCTTCACAAAGGGGTTATTGTTGGCAACACAACCAATGTCTCCATCTGACACAAACTGAAACATATATAGCTGCACCATGGTATCCATTTTCAGTTTATCCCATCTCACGCCGAACTTTACGACTTTGAAATGACGGACAACCCAGCAAAGGAGGGATGCAATCTCCCAACTCCCTCCACATCCACCCTTACCGATCTGGAATTAAACTCGTTAAAAAATACCATTGGAAGTGGAAGGTGCCTCCCAATCGTCATTGGTAAGCGGGTAAAGGATCCGGTTGGACCTAGCCTTCAAGTTTGCGACAGATGTTCCCAGACTATATTCTTTCGTCTTGCTAGTGGTCACATCAGGTGCCTCTCGTTCTCAGCAAGAAGATCTTCTCCATTTGTTTCTAGGTATCAAGATCACCAGACTTCCCCCGAAAAAACTTAATGCGTTGCATGGATATCACAAGCAAATATATATACACTGATCCCTTTTTGTGCAGTACTTTTTTAGAGCCAACGATTTAATTGATCTTGTCTGACTTAATCAGACCCTGGAAGTTTAGCAACAATAACAAGATTTGTTTAATTACTCTATTATTAGTTGATGGATTTATGAGTTGTTTAATTGATGAGGTATGATCTCGGGGATAGACAATATATTATTTTACATGTAGACATTTCTTTAAGACACACCCTTTAACACAAAGTAGAATAAAAGGCTATGGGCAAGAGCTTAATGGAACATTACACATACAAGTCACACAGATCAGTTTTCCCTGAAAAATGGAGTTCATATAAAAAGCCTGAATTGGAAGTACAAAGACTCACATGACTTCCACAGACGTCTTTTTTCATTGGTCCAGACAATCGGATGATGTTCCTTATGCAATTCTTAATTTAAGTACGCTGAGATTTAATTTCAAGACATAAAGTACCGATTATATCCCGTTATGCGGTAAATAAAAGTTAGTTATTTACGCAAAGTTTTTAAAAAAATTGACACATGAAATTAATGGGAATTATTACATTCATTTATATGTATTCTATAATTTTTTAAAATTTATGCTGGGGTACTTGAGCGCTCAGACTTCACATGTTAGTTAAATTATATGGATACATGTTAATCAATGTCTCGTTTTGTATGAAACGGCAGTTTATGTATTTTTAATAATTAAATCGAATTAAATAAAGTTATTTTGGAGTATTGGAGATTGGAGATTTAAATTGCCTTCGGAATTTGCATAATGTTTGCTAAAGTTTGGATTCCATTTGTTGATATTTCAAATCACTAATTGTAGTATGAATATTGTTGATATTTTGCTAATTATTTTTTCAAATTATCGCAAACTGTTAAGTGCACATAAGGTATTGATGCTCTATAAATACGTTCCTTGTAATTCATATCATTTTAGAAAGAGGTACTCGTATTGAATTTCTTTCTTTCTTTTTGTTATTATTCTCATAACTTTATTTGATGACTGAAATAGGATCAATATCTGTACAACTATTTTTAAAACATTATATTCCATCGTCTGTGTATATCTCATTTTGCAAACTATTCAAAGACTTAATAATCTCTTGATAAATATGATGCAATAGCAAGGCTCGTTTATGACTTGTTTCAATAAGAAAATACTAAAGGATTAGAGATTGCATATTAAAAGCTTTATTACGTACAACACGGTTTCATGTATTATGCCACGCCTTGAATACGTTTTGAGTCTTTCAACTAAGGACAAAGTGGATTAATTAAATTCTGAATCGTATGCTGTTGATCTTGGGGGTATATATGAAGACCCTTATACAGCTTGCATGCTTCGGCATAGAAATATCAATCAAGTGGATATCTTAGAGTACATGTGTAAGATGGTCGTCATTCTCTACTTCAATAGATGTCTAAGTCAGGTTGTTGATGATCTGGCTTTAGAATGGCTGTAATTAAAGGAAAATACCCCAGTCTTTATAAATACTACTACTATTTATATGCCCATAAGCAAACTAATAATAATTCGTAAGTTTTATTAACCACTGTACACTTATTGTATTCTTGTTTATTTTTATCTTCACTCTAATATAATTTATTAAGGTTAAATTAGCTCACTTATTAAGTATGTAATATGTAATCGCATTTTATTAATAAAGTTTTTTTAGCTCGAAATATTAGTTATGTTTCTTAAGTATAATAAATTACAATGGCACTGTATATCAAATTGCAAAATGTACCATTTGAATTAAATTGAAAAATATCTCAAACTATAACGCAATCAATTACTTTTTAAGCTATAACTGTATCAATAAAATTAATCAATGCCTTCAACTGAATGAGATGACATTATTGGATTAGAATAATAGGAAATATTTAATCCTTTCTCTAAATTTAAGAAATAAAATCTCATCGTCAAAAATACAAAAAGGATACATTTCTTAATTCAAACAATTTTTACTAGATTTCAGGAATTCCAAGAATTTGTATTGACATTTAGTCTGTAACGTACACATAAACAAAAAAGTTGGATCTTTTTAAGCATAAAACTAAGTATAAATTTTTTCCTTGTAGTGAAAAACAAACTGATTCTCTATGAATGTTAGTGTGTGTGTTTGTATTGAATGTTTTCCCCGTTGTTTTTACATTTTAAAACAAAATATTACTGTTTTTCATGTATGAGCATAGTAATATCTTGAAAATGGAGTAAAATCCGAACACTTTACGAAAGTTTTAGTTATAGTTAAAACTTTATATTTTTTTAAGTCAGTACTAAACTGGTGAAAGACAAGAATGCGCTTACTTTTAGCCTAGAGCTTGAACCTACTAATGAGTCTGAAAGAAAGGAACAAACCGAAAGCATTTCCTAAGCAAAGAATTCCGAAAAGAAATATATATCTGTATATATATATATATATATATATTAGTTTTGTACGCGTAAAAATCACCAGAATTTTACTTACAGTGATGTGAAGAATTTATATTAGTGAGTTTAAAAAAAATACAACTGGAAGAAAAGTATTACATATTTAAACGATGTAACATTCTCCTTTCATATTTATGGGTCTAGTAAATTGCAGTACTTTATCTAATATGAAAATTAAATACAATGCTTAATTTTTTTTCTTCATATTTTTTTACAACAATCTTAATAATTAAAAGCATTGAGTTATTTTTATAGACACACACACACACACATATATATATATATACTAAGCCTTTATACTATCCTGACTAGTTATCTTAGGTTTATAACTATTTTGTGTTCATTTTTAAATTATATATATATATATATATATAAAAATATATATATATATGTATACGATTAAAGTAGGGAATCTGTGTTATTACTGTAAAAATAAATAGTTGCTTAATACATATCCAAACCTCGTCAGTTTGAGTGTATAAAATTATCAAAATTTATATGATTTATCGAATTATTTAAAAAGCAATGATTACCTTCTGATCTTTAAAACATAACATACCAATCCTCACATTAAGTGACCTGTTATTTTTTTTTTATTTCTGTAATTCTAATTATCTTAATGTAATTAAAATAAATCTTAACTAATGTGATGTATAGCTGATTAACTTAATGAAATTTTAAAAAAAATAATTAGTAATATTTTTGATAAAAGAGATACCTTTAATTTTAATATTATTGAAGTATATTTTGCTAATTTTTATATACATATTTTCCATTTACAGAAACTTTATTTATAATTATTCACAACGTAACAAATGAGTTATTAGTTAAGATAATAGTAATGTTGTTAATTATATTATCAAATTTATTAAACCTTGTTTAGATCATAATTAACCTTTTTGATTTATGCATTTAACATAAATTTGATCATTTGAAATAAGTTCAATATTATTGACTTGCCTTACATTTTTATTTGTTTTCTTTAATTATTATTTTTATTGGTTTATCTAGCCTAGATGTAGTGTCCCATTTTTTTATTTAATAGTTTTATCTTCAACTATCTTCACCAGCTTCAATTATTTGCGTTTTTTTCAATTAAATATTTTTTTAAGAAGACATTATATGGCTTTCATGTATACATACTTATATTTATAATATGTATTAAAGTATTCTACACAATTTATCTCAAGTGCGAAACTTTTGGAGGAATCTGTTTGAACCTTCACGTATTTTTGCGCACATTTTGTATTTTCTTTAGAAATTTATTTTGTTCTATGTTTCTAGAAATTAAATTCCATGTTTTTAAATTTTTGGTTTTTATTTCCTTGGTATGGAAATTAAAACTACTTTCTTAAAATTTGGTTTTGGAAATATGTTAAAGTATTTTATATATTAGTTATTTAATATTACGCTACTAAACACGGAGTTTGCTTTGAACCTTATTTGTTCTTACACAAATTTATCCTCCTTGAAGTCTAGTGAAAGAAGCAAATATAGCAGAAGTTTGAAAGACTTTAAAATTATGTTTAGCCATACATTATCAGTTGCTAAAACGAATAATATGCTAATATATACCTGTGGCGTTTTGAATTTGATCCATAATTCATTGTTATACCTTAGCTTTTATTATTATTTTTAGTAGCTTTAATTTAAATTTATGGTAATATAGTGTATGCTTATATATATATATATATATATATATATATATATATATATATAAAATCACATATAAAAATATACATATTATTTTTCCTTTTTATTATGAATATAATTTTTACAAATTCTTAAAAATATTTACCGTTCCTAGTTAGTAGATTATGATAAAAGGGTTATAATATATTTTAAAAAATGTGTTCGTGGGAAAGGAAAAAAAAATAATAGTTATTATGTTTAAAAAGTAAAGTCCATTCCTAAGTAAATTATTCCATCATGTGTTACAATGCATAAAATATTTTTACCACTTTAGATGGGCCGTGGGTAGCCTAGTGGTTAGAGCATCGAACTCCAAACCTGAGGGCCTGGGTTCCATGCCCGATGCCACTAAATACCACCGAGTATAGACGGAGTACGTGCTCGTTAAATCAGTGGGTCCGAAAGTCGTGTGGGCGGTCGCAGCAGAAACCACGAGTGTAGGGGGCAGGAGAATATTTCCCTCCCCTTCAGCTCCGTGCCGAAATTGTAGAGGTGGAGATAGGTGGTGTCGCCATCTATCGTTAAGAAGTCCAACCTGTGTGTGTCTCACAGGCAATGGCAACTTTCATTCCTTCCCTGCGGGAAGGACACGACAACAACAACAACAACAACCACTTTAGATCAGAAACTACTTATTTTAAATGCACAGATGGAAATATTTTTAAGACTTTCTTTCCTGTTGTAATATATCTTTATATATAAAAATATCATGTCAAGGAGTTTGTCTGCGATGAACTACAAAACTACTCAATCAATTTTAATATATTTTTGCATATTGTGGGTCACTTCATCCAACTTAAAATATAGGATAGTTTTAATTTCAATTAATGATGTCATAATTTCTTTTTTTCCGGAAATGTGAAGAATCCGGAAAATGGAAAAATTTGCAAAATGTCTTAATACGCGTGTGTCTGCAGAAGCGAATATTATAGATCAAGGTGAACGAAAAGTGAGTGCCTAGCGTGTTTTGGGGCGTGGAATTTGAATTTTATACGGTTTCCAATAATACCCGTACCCTTTACCAGATATGGCCGGTCGACCATATTTTAGACACATTGTGGCAGGGTCTTACCTTAAAAGCCTTGGATCGCGAAAACTTAGTCTCTGACGTATTTCAAATAGGGCAATTCGAATCTGATATCCTATCGGAAAAATTACTGTAACTTCGCCGGTTAATTCCGGACAACCGTCTATTACACAGGGAGTTACCTCAAAAATATTGCAGTTTGAAAAGTGATTAACTGGTGTTTTTGGGTGGGTTACAAAATTCTCAAATCGGAATTTAGAAACTCCCGCAATTTTGTTGGATAATGCCTGATGACCGTGATGCTCCTTCAGGGACTGAACTTCCAGGAAAGGGGGTGCCGAAAGTGGGCACCAGGTGCATCTCCGGATGCGGGACAAGAGAATCTGTGTTTCAGAAACTCTGGTAACTTTGCTGGATTGCCAGTATGAGGTCAAAAGACTTAGAGTACGTGTTCCGCGTCCAAATTTTCTTTTCCTATAGCAACCAAACTTTTAGACACAACCTTGCGAAAATACGAATGAATTAGGAAATTACATTTTCTGGCATTTATTTCATTTTGTTAGAGAGTGGACAAACTGCACATTCAGCATTCAAATTTCCACTAAATATTTATATGAAACCAGACGCAATATGTACAATTGAAAAAAATGCAGATTGGCAATGGTATTGCAACGGAGTTCAATCATAATCAGGAATGAGTGTACCATTGCCCATAAACCTTTAATCGAGAAATTTTATAGAATTTTGTAAGATTTAAACGGCAACGAAAAAATATTCGTTGGTGCTGTCCTTCTACTGTCTGGTGGATTTCTGACAGGCATCGCCAGTCATTCCTCACACTACTTTTGCTCACGAAATTAACGCCTGCTTAAAGCAAATGTTTTTAAGGCGAGAATCAAAACACTTCGATTGGCCATATACACGCGAGTACAATTGTAAGATAACACTGGGCAACAAAAATTGTTTTTTTCTCTCAGAAAGAAAAATATGTGATTTTGATAGCATTCTTCTCCTGAATTCAAATATGATATCGATTTTTCTTCATCACGCAAGGTTTTCGAGAGACAGGCATTTATAATTTGAAACACTTTAATATTTTTTACATTCTTAAGTACACAATATTCGAACATTCGGACTCATCTAGAAATTAAGAAATCACAATTTTCTTTTATATTTCGCCTGTGGAGTATTCCTCTTGATTGTCCAACAATAATTGGCCAGCATATTAGCATTCCATTTGCCTTGATATATCTTTACTATCGCTGAAATCTCCTGATGAAAGCGTTCTCCGTGCTCATCGCTCATTGCACCAACATTTTCCGGGAAGAAATCTAAGTGCGAGTGCAGGAAGTTTATTTTTAAGGACATATTATAGCCCAAATTTTTGTAAGATGGTATAAGATCATGAACAAAATCACGGTATTTTTGGGCCTTTAGATTTCCCAAAAAACTGTGAGTTACATTTTTGAATGCTTGCCAAGCTGCATTCTCCAGTGGATTTAATAGTTCCTCAAACTTCTCATCATGCATTAGTGATCTTATTTGTGGACCCACAAATATCCCCTCTTTAATTTATGCTTGACTAAATTTTAGGATACTTCTGTTTTAAGTACATGAAACCAGAAGTATTGCCCATGGCTTTCACGAAATTCTTCATTAATCCTAGTTTGATATGTAACGGAGGTAGATACACATTTTTAGGATTACACAATGCGTCATGTTTCACATTTTTTTTGCCCAGGAAGGAATGATTCGCGTTTAGGCTATTCTTTTCTGATGTAATGGTTTTTTCTGTCCCTACTATCCCAAAGACACAAAAAACAACAGTACTTTGTGCAACCAAGCTGCAGACCAAGAATAAGTGCAATTACCTTCAAATCACCACAAATATTCCATTCATGCACTGTATATTGAAGCTTTGCCAATATAATTTGAAAGTTTTCATATGTTTCTTTCATACTAGCAGAGTGAGCCGCAGGTTTTGATGAGAATTTATTTCCATTATGCAGAAGCACTCACTGATTTTAAACTTGCTTTCTAGGAATCAATGAACAAGAGCCATTCTGTAGGGTTATGTTGAATACCAAATGTCTCCTTAAGAGAAGAAATGTCATTACAAAACACTAAGCCATTTCCTTCAGAAAAATAGTCTTTACATTGAGAATGACGACTACAATAAGTACATATCTTTGTATTTTTTTGAAGAAGGACCTTTTAACCGGGAACCAAGCTTTTCAGACTGTTTTTTGGATAACTTTAAATTTCTCATGAGATCGTTAAGATCATCTTGAGTCAATAAATGAGGCTCAGATGAACAGCTTGGTTCTAAAGTTGTATCACCACAAACTGTTTCTTCTTCTTCCTTACTTCTATCGGAATCTGAGCTCTTTTCATTTAATGTCACATGTTCTGGAGGCTTTGGTATGGGTAATTCTTCGCAGTGTGGAACTGGTCTCATGGCTGATTGCAAGTCAGGGTACACCACTGTATGTTTTGATTTTGACGTTATCCCTTTAATGTTTATTAAGCAGAAATAACAGTCAGAGGAGTGATCTTTGGGTTCCCTCCATATCATAGGGATAATAAATGGGCTGTGGCGTGTGCCATTCTTCCATGCAGTGAGAAGCCTACTATACGATAAACAACAGATATGTGGGGGGCCCAAATCCTTGTTTTGTCCTCCACTTTACACCCAAAATAAAATTCATAACACTTTTTTACTAATGGAGTAAGGTTTCACCTTTGGGACTTGAGCGTGACTTCACCACATATATAACAAAAGTTGTTATGATGATTTAAACAAGTTCTATGTATTTTGTAACTAACAACAAATTAAAAGAAATAAATTTATAAATACGTAACATACAACAATCCAGACACAAAGCACTCACAATTACGTGTTAACTGGTTCACTACTATCTCACAAATGACATCGTTCTAATGAATGCATGCTAGTCTAGACCACATTTGTGCCTGTCTGTTGTGTCTGGTGCCAAAGTGTCTGTACACGTCTTAACTTGCACAACAGTAGCAATGATACCATTTGAGTTAGCTCATGTGGTTCCATCATATTTACAATGCTCTAGGAGTTTTTATTTCACAATGGACACAAGTGGTCATTTATTAAAAAAATATTTAAATACATTAATTGGAATTTAAAAAAAACTGTGGTTGATGGAGAAATTACGAATACATATTTGGAAACATGATAAAAAACTGCATTAAGTCCAACTATGGGCTCAAGAGACAAAAATCATGTTGACCAGTGTAATCAATCAGAGTAAATATTTTCTAACCAACTGTGCTGGATATTGGAAACGGTGAAATAGAATTGCATTCCAATACATAATGTATCAAATGGCCAGGTAATTTCTGTACTGTTGTTCACTGAAATAGGAACTGATTGAGAGTGTTTCCCCGAACATACTGTATAATTATCTAGATAATGATTTTGGCTTCGTAGTCCTTTTACTTAATCAGAGAAAATGTTGATATCGACGAAATAAGCTTCCAGATATAAGGGTTTTGCCAGGTGATCCAATGCCTTTTAAATAAATAGGCACTATTGTTGAACACAAAATCTTTACTTTTCCAACTGAGTTTTTGAATGCTCTGTATATACCAGAAATCTCACCACACAACATTCGGTTGGAGATTGGTTTACTGGTTATTCTCTGCTTAACTTAAATCCACCTAGACTTTGGAACGGTATACGATTGGTCATCAAAAAAATTACCGGGAATCTTCTTGAAGCAAAAATTTTTACTGTAAAGTTTAAAGGGGAAATCGTCATGTTTCTACGTATTCCACTGATATCGCCAGAATCTCCAATACCAATCAAAATACTTCAATTCCTGATTCGTTTGGTTTTCGTGATGACCAAAAATAAATCTCAAAGTCAAACAATGTACACTTGATGCTTGGACTTCTCCAATGGGAAACTACATGCTCACGTGTGGGAAAACCGTCGAATCTATTTGAGTTAGCAAAAGTTTACCGGAAAATATTGTGCACCGATTAGGGATTAGTTATATTAAATTTATTTGTCACTATACATTAAAATAAAAAAAATAATATTAAAAATTTATAAAAATTTACGTTAGTCACCTCATTTATAAAATTGAACCTTCATATGCTGTTACTTAACAACTTCGTAAGTATTTCATGTACTATACTATACTCAAATAGGAGAAGAATAAAATACAAAATTAAAATCATTTGTTGTTTTATGCTTAGTTTCAACTCTCCGAAATTGTAAACGAAGATTAATTTGACGCTGCATTGAATGGCTCAGAATAGTTTTAAACCAACATATTAAAAAACAAAGTATACTATATATATATATATATATATAGCGTAACATGTTAAGTATTTTGATGTTACTTCTTTTCCACTGTTATTTATTGAAGTACTTTAAAACTTTAGAAGCTATAAATTAAATTTAAAGGTATTTTGTGTAAATAACGATTTATCATTCTTTCATTTTTTGAATCTGTGTTAATTTTTTTTCTTAAGAGTTTTTAAACCATAATTATTTATTATATTTGTTTGCCAAATCTGCATTGTAGATAATATTTAAAGCACACACATGTACATACACACGCAGACACATACATTTGAAAAATAGTTTGTGGAATAAATTGCATATATGCAAACTATAAAGCTCTTAACAACATGGAGATTTTTTTTTCATATTAGAAAAATAGTATACATTATAAAAGTTGTTTTGTCTTCTTGTTCGAAATGAGAATTAAATCTAAAGAAATAAATGTGTTATTGTTTTTGTTATATTGAAAACATGTTCATAAAAATAATTAATTTAAATGTAAATGATAATCTGGAACATGCACAATTATAAATCACAACATTTAAAAAAGGTGAATCAAGAAAATTAAACGCATTCAAAATTATATTTTAAAAACAATGGAAAAATAAGCACGTGAAATTTAGAATCTCACGCAATTGAAAAAAAAAAACTCTATATTTTCCATAAAACAATAGTTTCCATTTTCTTATTTCAATTACATTTCTAACAAATTTTCATTTTATTGTTCAACATAAACTTATAAAAAAGAAATATAATTTCATTTTTGAGTATTATAAATACTCCCACGTCTCTTGCACTTTTAATTTTTTTTCCATTTTGATTAATGTTTTAGGAATCATTTTGAAACGTAGAAGCAACTGAGAAGTATACATTTTGGGTTAAATAAGATTTTGATTTAATTATCTGAAGGAAAATTTTTATTTAATAATTTTTGAAAAACAGAAATTTTTTTACTTTATTTAATACAACACATTCATTTAAAATGAATATATATTTTGAAAAGTTACACATAATGCCTGTGTTTTATTTCACAAATTACTTTAATGTTATAAAGGACAAATTCTTCAGTGTTTGTTATCCATCATGTTTTGTATTAAAATAAAATAGCATTATCTATTTACATATACGGTAAAAAAATGTAGAGTATTAACAGTGTTTTTCTAATTTTTTTTGCTCATAAATTTAATAAGATTCTAAAATATTTCATAGTTTGACATTCACTAAAAAGGATTTTAGCGTTAAAATTAATTTCGCAATGCCAATTCGAAATAGAGAGCCTCTTATAGTAAATATTCTTAATGGTATTCTTGAATTCTAAATGTTTTCCTTGAAACTTTTAGAAAGCTTTTCATGCATGGATAAAATTGGCATGTTTTTATTATTAACCAGTTATTTACATTTTAAAAGACAGACAAAAAAGTTGTTAAAAAAAACTCAGATGCAGATTTTTAAGATAGTTATTGTTTGTAGTCAGCAACGCCTTTTTATGAAAATGTACTTTTCTTAAAGCATGATATGTAAACAAAGGATGCTAAGCAATATGGAGGTAGGTTTGGATTCAAACTACCATTCATTCATTTTATTTAATACTTCTGCTTTCCCAATTAATTAAAATTATTTTGGTACAAAGAAGAGGAATGTATGCGAAATGATTTGTGCACATATATTTCTAATACTTCATACAGTGAACATATTTTTTTCTAAGTCTTATTTAAGAGATCATCTCCTGCAGCTTTTAATAGGCTCTCCGTGTAAAGTGGCATTACAGTTCACATATCGCCCTCTTTATTAGACAGTGGATCATTATTCTAATGTCTATCGTCCCATGGGTTGCTCTGCAATAAGATTTTAAATTAATCAAATCAACCAACTGAGGGATCCAAACAAATTATTGTTAGAATGTCCTAAATATGGATTATAAAGAGAATTTTGAATTATTGCCCACTGAAGTTCCTTCAATTTTCTTTCTATTTTATAATAACTATTTAAAGGTTTAACTTTACCCAGAAGAGACAACATATCGCAATGAAATGATTTTTTTTATCGATAAACTGTGCACTACCTTTATCCAAAAAAAAATCACTATAATAGTCTGCTTTCATTTTATTTCAGCAATAAAGAAGTATAACGTACCTAAAATTATCATGGATTCATTGCGATTTGATTCCTTGGTCACAATTTTGAACCAATTTTTCACCTTTTTCCAGAGCATTTTTAGGCACCTTTGCTAACTTGAAACCTCGATAAGGCACCATTACCATACTTCTGTGTGTTCAATCTGAGTCAAATTTCATTCGTTACAAATTTAACAAACATTCGCTGTGCAATGGGCTCAATTCATATGTCATATTTACATGATATTGATAACCACGTGTTTTTAACCAATCAGTTCAAAAGCTGATGTGACTACATAGTTAAGCGTTAAAAGCAATCACGTCGTTTCAGCTGATCACTTAATGCAAATTTGTCAATAACAATAATGCGTTTAGGTAAACAAAGTACCTTTTTTTAAATGTGCATGCGTAAAATAAGATTTTTTTATGTATTAAAATATTTTGAAGAATTTTAATTTTTAAACAATTTACCCAATTATAAAATTTGAAATTTTACCGAAGTCTTACAAATAGAACAACAAGCACAATTAGCTTGATGTCTGTTTTGAAATCACTGGAGCTCACATGTTCTTTTAATCATATAACCGTCATGTATTGAGCCCATTATAGTAGGTACTTTCTTTTTAATCATCGGGCTAGTGACTACATAAATAACCGTATGAAGAATAAAATTATGGAAAGCACTCATTTAAACTTTGAATAACTTATAGTGACAATACTGAAAATGTGTAAAAACCTTCTGCTATGATTTAAAAATTCTTATTTTGAATTTTGGCTTTTGCTACTAACTTTAGAGTATCATACAGAAGTCGGGAATAAGCACTTCAGAATCGGCATAATTAATTCGAGATACAGCGCGTGCGGTCTGTTTAAATTTCAAATACAACTCCAATCAACTAGAAATCGATCCATGGAAGGAATTTTCGATTAATCAGCTCGTTTGCGTTTACTAACTAGCTCCAAGAAAGAAAAAAGAAGCTCGTTAAATAAATAAAAAAAAAATTTTTTTTACGAGTAAAAATTTTTTAATGACTCCGGCATATGTTGCTGTGTTCAAATAATCACTCAATCTCAAACTTTGGAGGAAACTATTTCTCCTCGGGGAGTCATTAAGTCGTATCTCACTGCGTAATCGCTCTTCTTAAACAGATAGCGCAGTTTATTTAAAGACCTTACGTGATTGCACGCCGTCGATTTATGTTAAGAAAGGGTTTTAGGTAGTTACATTTTACACAGGACATCGTCGGACACGGCGCAGGATTGTTAAAGTAGTGTCTGTACTTTGTGTAAGGACTGGGTACTTTGTTGGTTAAATTCCACGACTTATTATTTGTCGAACTGTAACAAATTGAGTATTTAAATTAGTTTCGATGTAAGATTCAATTAAATGTTTAGTGAAAACATTCCTGGAATAGTTAAGTAAATAATTTTTATTACTCTATTTATACTTGAATCTAACGAAGAAATATAGATACTTTCCTCTTTAATAATGTTGCTACTTATTTTTAATAACTCATAATTATTTACTTTATGTTTTGATTTTGATTGGATTGGATCGTTTATTAACGGGTACTTCAAAACAACTCGAATGTTGTTGTAAAGCTTAAGTCGTGTTGAAATGTCAGGAACAAGACCTGAGCTGGCACTCCTTTCAAAGATTCACACCACGCCATTGTGTGGAGTTTATATCTCGGCGGGTTCATCATTAACTAGCTCCTCTACAATACGTTTCTTTGTTATGTGTTCTTTAATTTAATATCTGATATTTTTAAATATTTTTATTACATCCTGTCTTACTTTTGAGTAGATTAAAATATTGCAGAATGTTTAAAAGCTGTGTTGGTAGAGATAATTGCACCAATACTACTAATTTGGAATGTTCTTTCAGTACTAATAAAGTAAATAACTATGCATATAAAATAAAACAAAATATATGAGTACCCCATAATTGTAGGTACAAATTATAACACTTATTTTTTAGAAAAACTTAACTGTGCAGACATGTGTTTCTTTTCCTTAATTTAAGATTGTTGATTAATCATTAATCAAAGTAAAACCACGAACATGCTATTGATAAAGGAGCTCAATAAAATGAGGTTCACAACATTTGTGAGCTGTGCTCTTGCTTGCCAGACTTCCACACTATTCAAATATGAGGACTATGTGCATCCGTAAATTAAACATACACTAATCACTCTACATGACACGTCTTCAGTGGCATAAGGATCAGTATACATAGTCCGAAAGAAAGAAAAAGTCAGTCAACTCATTTACATTGACCACACCTATTTTAAGAAGGTATTAAATTTTGTTTGGCACCTTTGCTCATCCGTAATAATTAATTCGATGCAATGAATGAAACATGCATTCATTTTTAAATAACATAAATGTATTAATGGGAATATTAAGCAATCTTATTTAATAGGAAACTAAAACTTGGGGGGAAAATGTCCATTCATTAATAGTGAGATAATTTTCCTTTACCTTTAACAATTAATTAATATTTATATTTTTCTTATTTGCGGCTCTATACTGCAGCGTTTCTCAAACTGTGGTACTCTCCTCCCCCCCCCCTCCAAGGGACATAATAACTCTACGAAAAGAACGCGAGCATATCGAAAAGTTGAAGGTAAAAGATTTAAAATAATTATCAATTTACCGAAAGGAAGCAATACAAAATACGAGGGTGACATGGAAAATGAGTTTCCCTATCGATCGTGGTCAGAGTTGTGTATGAAAGCCAAAATAGGGTATGAGACAAAAAAGAAAAGACATAACTTTATTTTTCTCCATAAGTACAAGTGAGTTTTTCTCCAAGTACATTGAGACATTTGTCATCCCACTTCATCAATTTCAAAAAGCTCTCCAGGAAAAACTCAGGGCTTTGCTTACGGAAGAAACGTTTAACAGCTTGTTTGACTTCAGCGCTGCTACCAAACCCCCTTCCGGCTAGATTCTTCTTCAAAGCCGGAAACACGTGAGCGTCACTTGGTACAAGATTAGGACTGTAAGGTGTAGATACTCCGAACCAAGAGTTGCGATGTAGTTTCATACTGCCATCACCGATGTGGTCTCGCATTGTCATCCGACAATACAACTCTAGATCCGAGAAGCCCAGGCCCGAGGCCTCATCTGCTTGATCGCGGTCGACCTCTATCCAATGGTGTATCGATGTCTTGAAGGGTTCACCTGCTGTTTCGTCGTTCGCCCATAGCTGTTAAAGGCTTCTTCCCTATGCAAAGCCCGAGTTTTTCCTGGATGTATTTTTGAAGCTTATTAAGTGGTATGACAAATGTCTCAATGTATTTGGTACTTATGTGGGAAAATAAAGTTATTTTGAATGTCCCATTTTATGTTTTGACTTTCATACACTGCACTGCCCCTACACTTCAGGGGAAACTTATTTTCCCCCCGCGCGCCGACTCACCTCATACATTTTCATGTAATAAAAAGTAAAGTACATTTTAATTCTGGTACAAGTTACTTATAAATATATCAGTACGGTAAAAAAAGAATTTGATAATTAATTTATTCATAATAAACTATAAACAATTTTATTTATTATTAATGACTTCTATTGGCGTGTCATATATAAAATTATATAGAAATTTCAATACTTATCTTCATAACTTGTGCAATTTATAGTTAAAGTCGCATTGTAACTTTTGCATCGTATATTATTATTGCATTCAATACATAGTTGTTGTATAAATGAGGGTGATACAAATTATGGCTGAAAAATGGGTACCGCAGATGTTAATATTAGAGAAGCATTGTTCTACTAGAAACTGCGTTAACTAGAAACGTAGACGGCGATCTTTTCGATAAAATTCACATTACAATCAGATAAATACAAGGAACAACGCATCGTCTATCCTGCATTCTGGAACATCATTATTAATTAAACTATGAATGAAAGAATCACCCTCTTGTTCATTTGGATACATAATTTTGTAAATTGAATATTGAATCTCAAGGAAAAAAGTGCTTAAAATATAAATTTAAAAATATGAAAGGACCTCCCAAATGAGAGGCATGTATATTCAAACTAAAAAAAAAATCTAGTAACTGATCTGCAAATGTTTTCAGATTTAACTTTTTTATATTATCTTTGTGTGGTTATGGTGTTAATAAGTCTCTTTCTCTCGTCATTGTAAAAAAAAATTATACAAAAATTCAAATTTACGATTGACGCGTCAAAAGTCCTTGAAATTTTTTAAGTAAATCAAAATCAAGTCAAATATTGATTGTAAAACAAAATTGGGTTAATTCTTAAAGTATGATGAGGATAAAAGGGGTGATCAAATGAAAAGGTACGAAACGACACGATGGGTACAAATATAGACTTTATTCAAAATATACACCATAGGCCTGAGCACAACGATCCCACTGATGAACAAGCCGCAGGATTCCTTGTTCCCAGAATTCCTGTGGCTGTGACGAGACCCAGTCTTTCACAGTGTCCTTGAGTACGTCGTCCAAGTTGAAGCGCTTTCCTTTCAGTGGACCAAACACATGGAAATCGCACGGTGACATGTCCGGACTGTAGGACGGATGGTCCAACGTCTCCCATTGGAACTTGTCCAGTTCCATTTGTGTGACTTTGGAGACGTGTGGACGCGCGTTATCATGGAGCAGAACCACACCCTCCGTGAGCAGCCCCGGTCTTTTGTTCTTGATGGACCTGCGTAGGCGTCGGAGTGTCTCACAGTACACATCGGAGTTAATGCTTTTTCTGTGCTCGCATCATTTGGACGCCGCTTTTTATAAGAGTCTTTGCTCTCTCCTGCGCATGCGGGCACCCGCGCATGATCCGATCCCAGTCAGAGTCTCCAATGGCATCCCGAGATGTCTTGCTACATTCTCCCTTGGCGGAATATGCAAATATTTAACTGTTTCATTTTTATGTCGTTTCGTACCTTTTCATTTGATCACCCCTTGTAGATAAATATAAAGACTTACACTTAATATATATAATTTGACTATTATAATCTTAATTTTGAAATAATTATGTAATTAGTAATAAACCTTTGAAAAATATTTCAATGTATTTTACAATAAGATAAATAATTTAGTGATTAGTTAAAAATGTAATAATGATATGAATATAATAATGTCTGAATAAAGGTTTTGCATATATTATTTCTCAAGCTTAGATTTTTCAGCTTATCACAAATTCTTCGTACCTCTTTAATTATTAAAATCCGATTAATTATCCCTATTTTTATATTTTTAATTCAAAAAAGTGTAACTAACGATTAATTTTAAATTAAAATAAATTATATGGCATCACATTGAAAACTAAAATTTAACCACTTTCAATTCTATATATTTTTTTATTAAAGCTGAGAAAAGAGTAAAATTATAAAGGTGAATTATAAAATATCTTCATGTGTCTACTCAAATTTAGAAACCACGCGAATAATTACTATTTATTTTATTTTTCCCACTGGAGTGCTTGTAACTCAAACTGCACGCTGCTGAGAAAATGTTCCACTCCACAAGGGGGGAAATGTAACAAATGAACAAATAACTCTTTCTAAATTCGAATGGAGGCAACCTCCGCCACTTAGTCAAATATTTGTCTTTCCACAAGTAATGGGAAGGCGTACCCTCGCCCGTTTTGGCAGTCAAAATTTGTTTGTTCTTCAGGTCGTAACCAGATTTGGGCTGCAATGGGCGTACAACTAAGTTCACCACCCTCACTTTTATGGTAATACTTTGAATTTCTATCTTACCTTTATGTTCCCCAAAGCGGTAAATAATAGCCAAATGCTGAGAAAATGGCACCGAAGAATCAAATACATCGCCAACTTGCTGGAGATTTACTGCAAATATTAGACACCATAGAAGCTTTTATTTGATTATGAAAGGTCATCTTTTTTGTTTGTTTTTGGAGCGGAGGAATTTTTTAAATTGGTTTGTTAATTATTTTTGAAATATTTGCTGTAGTTCCATTATTTAAATATATGACATGCGAAACACACAAATTACAACACAAATAAATTAAATTAAAAAATGCTCAAAGGACGCGTATATTAGAATTATCCCCAAAAATATCAAAATATACGAATATTTTAAATAAACATAGAATAAACAGTATGAGAAAGAATTACATAAGATCACGTTAAATTGTCATAAATTTTTTCTCCAGTAATTTCTATTTGTTTTAAATAATGCTTTATTCTATTTGTTACAGTATTTTTTAAACTTGTACTTTGCTTCCTTATAATGCGAAAGAAATAAAACTTGTTCGGAAAGCTGTGGTACTGAACCTTTAAATTAGAATTTATTTTTATGATATGTGTATTTCAGAATATAAATTTCTTTGCTTTTTTTTTAAAGTTATTTAAAAAATTCTTTGCAATGAAATTTAAAAATAAATCATTTTAAGGTTTTAATTTGATTTTAAATTTACAATTATGTAACTTGTATTTAAATTATTACCTTTTTACCACAAATAAGGTTTAATTCTCTTTGGAGGGTCTTTTATCGAGACACCCACATCCTCTATGAGAATTTCCTTCCTTGCTTTTCTTTAAGAACGTTTAAGGCTGTTGAAATTGGAATGTCGTTTTTCGACCCTCTTATCCACAAATATTGACCACAATTTATAATCCAGCGTTTTTAAACTTGGCATGCTGTTATGCCAATATTCGTACTCAATTAAGTCCAGCACATTTTCTTTCAACCACCAGCTTACCCTATGAGCAAAAGAATCCTGTTGTAAAGTCCGATCGATTTCAATTAACAGATTATTCTAAGAAGCTTCCACTTTCGTTCTAATATAGCAGTGCTTCTCAAATTTTCACTATTTGCGACCCAATATTCAATCATAATTTTCATCCCATCCCCTTCCACTCTCACTAATCAGTAACAATGCATTGCATTCAATACTACGCTTTGACGCAAAAGCTACAATACGACTAAAACCTCTTAAGAGCCACCGGCGCATATAAACGGCTCATTCAGTCATGGCATTAATTGCACAAGAAGTATATACACTTCTTTCAGAAATACGTACTTTTCTGTACACTGCTATCCATAAAATTATTTCGAAGGTTTTGGAATGCAAGAAAATGATCTTGACAGTCTTTGCGAAGGATTTGCTTATTTCAGAGGACTTGCTTATTTATTCCATTTTTCCCCAATCTTTTTTACCCATCTGTGCTCCTACGCGGAAAAAAAGTGGCATTCGGTAGAAAATCACATAATTCTTAATCGGCAGTTAAGGTATTAATTATAAACCACACAAATTATCAAGTCACGGGTTAACTTTTGTATATTTCAAACCCATGAGGTCACTGGTAATTATTCAACTTGTTTTTAATTTAGTATCGTTAATTTAATTATAAAATACACTGAGCAGTACTGAAACATCTATAAATGTATTATATCAGTGTAAAATTTTTCTTTATATTTTTTTTATTATGTCAGAATGTATTTTGTTTGTTTACTTTCAGTAAATTAATATTTTTAAAATTATGACCTTTTTTGACTTTTCAATATGCTTGCCTCTCCCCTCGTAGAGTTATCACGTCTCTCCTAGTGGGAGCACCCCACAGTTTGAGAAACGCCGCAATGTTTTGATAAAATTTCGCGTTGGTTTCCACTTTTTTTCTGGTAAAAATGAATCTGGGCACCTTCATAGCTTGCACTTCATTAAACCATTACGGTAGGTGGAAGACAAATTCTCTGCAAGCAATTTTTCTTTTTCTGCAGCATCTGGGATAGCACTAAGTAATGCTGAAGCATTGCGCTCTAAGCACTCTGAGTGCTTCAATAGCACCAAGTAGGTCCACAGTCGCTGCTTGACGACCAATTTGATGGCAAAATTAGATATTCCAATGAAAATGTCAAAAAATCTAGGATGTTAATTTGACGAGATAGTATTCATTTTTTCTAAAGTCACAAGGATATAAGTAGTTAGCGATTTCCCATTTCATTTGCCTGGTGCTATATTGTAACTATGTGTCTGGCATTTTTCTGCTCCATTTTTTTAAATTTTCAATATATGTTATTGGGAATTTAATCAAGTGTGTTAATACTTTCTGCGTAAAAATAAATCTGCTGTATTGACTAGAGAGTCTTAGAATAATGTTCTACCTACCCGAAGGAACCGTACTGCAAAAAGTAAAAAGTTTTTCTGTTATTAAGTGTCTTTCATCCCTTTAACAAGGTACATACATATTGTTAGTAGAGATACAAATAATGTTTAGTATATGATATAAAAACATATTTACTTATATTTGCTCAAGAAAACCTTTCACAGTTCAAAATATTTTGAATGAAAAAATCAATGAAGTTCTCGAACTTCAAATGGGGCAATTACTCAGGTTTCCTATGTTTAGCATTATTATGTTACAACAACTTATATTACTTATTACAAAACATAAACGATTAATAATGATTTGATAAATTTCAAAGAAAGTTGTTAGTTAAATAATTAAAAAAAGTGAGTTTAATGTCTTTCCAACTAGCAAAATCTGCATTATAATAAAATAATCTTTAAACATACAAAGTGTGTAATTTAGAAGAATAAATAAAATATACGAAATGTTTTACAATTATTCATTGTTATAGTAGAGAGAAATATTTATTTCAAAATGTGTATTAATTTAAAACCAAATTGGGAAATATTTATTACAAATACTGTTATATTATTATTGATAAATATTATCTTCTTTACATATATGGTACACACTTGTGTATTAATTTTTGTTTGAAATCGAAAGCGAAAGAATACATAAATTAATTATTTAAATTCATACTAGCTCTATCTATGAAGAAATTGGAATAATTGCATAATTAAAATAATTATCATTCTTGATAGAATATATTCTTTTTCATATCATGCCTCTTTATTATCACCATGATATGTCGTTATTAATCTTTCACCTTGATTAATAAATAAAAACACAAAAGCCAAAGTTATGGCACGTAGAATAAAAATATGTTAAAGCACATTGCAACAATATCTTTTCTGATAAGATGCAATTCAGTCTAAATAAATTAGTAACTGCTTTTTTTTCTATTTGTCTGTGTTTATAGTACCTATTCATACAAACCAAAACATAGAAAAATTGACATTCTTAAATCCGCTTCAATCGTTCCAAGGTATTCATTATGACACAACTTTCTTCCGCCTCCTCGTTCAGCGTAAACCTAAGAAAAGCTAATTGGCCAGATGTGTAATCCTTAGTTTCTAATATCGGCCAAGATACACGGAAACTATCGGAAATGCTTGCCGTAAACTAATTACAATCTCATTAAGGCAACTGACATTAAAATATGCAAGGTTCCCGTTCAGTTCTGATGCAGGGCCCCATGGGAAATCTTAATGTCGTTTTCCTGGTGATTCTTCTCATGAATTACGATGCATTCAATGTCTTATAAAGTTGTTAGTTTACAGGCAGAGCAGAAGTTATTTGCAAACCGAGCACAAACTAAAGCTTTTGCCGATAGCTAAGTGCCAATGAAAGGCGATGGGATGCGGGGCCTTTTTAATGATCCCCATGCCGTTAAAGGGAGTTATTTTGGGATACTCGTATTTTGTCTTCAAATCAGTTATTATTTTTTATAGACGTCCTGTTATCGTACTACATACTGGAAAGTTTTTTTCTCGACAATTACATTTATATAAATACCGTATGAAATGTTTTGTTAAAATTTCTTTTTGTATGTAATTCTGATGTTTTTCATTAATTTTCGTAATGAATGTACTTTCTTATTTGCCAAATTAATGAAAGAAAATTTCTCAAAGGTTTACTAGTAGCAGATTTGAACTTCAAACGAATGAAATGTGAAAACTAACATAAAAACTATATTTATATATTAAAATTGTTCAAAAACTACAGAGAAGATTAAACAAATTAAGAATATTTTTCTCAGTTATTAGTACTTTTATCTCATCGAAAATGCTGAAAATGTTTTAATGCTTCGTTTGAGTTCATAACTCAGGAGAAATTGCACACATTCGTTAACGTTGTTAACATTGTTAACGTTGGAGGTCATATGGGGTGACTGATCTACCCCAATATTTTTTAATTATTTTTTTGGACACGAAAAATAACATAATTACAGAGGATAGTTTAACAAAGTGAAAGTGTACTTACCTATCTTTAAGGACTTTTCAATTTTTCTTCTATAATTTAAGAAAAAATCCGATTAAACAGAAATAAAATATTTTAAATGTGTGTGACTTTGATAAAGGATACAAATTACAGATACCTAATCTAACATTACAGGAATAACATTTTAAGGTAAAAATGGCATATTTTGTTCAAGTTATTGTCCTTGGATGATTGGAAAATAACGAGTTGAACTTTTTCTTGCTTGTCTTTTTGATAAGGTGCAGCGTGTTTTGTGCAACTATAGTGGCTGCTTATCTTTCTTCATGGAGCTCTTATATATATATATATATATATATATAATATTCCCGGGCAATGGATAATAACAGTAACGCATAATAACTAGAGCTACTACTGTGTAGTAGCTCTAGTAATTATGTAATGTAGTACTACTGTGGCTAAGACTATTCTATCATGACTATAGTTATATTGGGTTTATAATTATGTTTTGTATATTTTTGTAATATATATCTATATACATAATCTGTTCATTTACATTTATCTAAACCAAAATGAGACATGCAACACAGCATTAAAAGCCAATATTCATTCCCAGGAATAAAATGTAGTCCATTCATAGGAAACATTTTGAAACAAAACTGTTCACGCAAGGAAATCTATCACCCCAAATACCTTATGATTGTAAAAAACGTTTGCCACATCAAAAAATAGGGAGTTTTATGACAAATATGTTTTAGTTCCCATAAAGGCTGGAATAGGAGGATACTGACAATGTCATTGGTAACAAAATCGGTTTTCCCAAGATTAATGATTTAGTGTGACTGAGGTGACTTTGTGCCTCGCTTGACCTTTCCCTGGTTAATGAACTTAAATGCATTTTCAGAACAATGGTTTGATAATTGTGTAATTGAATTAATGCAGTGCTTCTCAAACTTTCAATACTGGCAAACCAATTTTCAATCTTAATTTTTATCGCACCCCCCTTATACAATAATCATGTATTGAATGCAATAATAATGCCCTTTGACGCTAAAAAAAAAAAAAATTACAGTACGATTTTAATTATAAGCCATACAAATTAACAAGATATGTATTAAATTATGTATATGTAAATTTAAATTAATATATATTTTAAGTAAATTACTTTAAAGTAATATGATAGTTATGTTGTTTTTCTTTCTCTAACTTTTAAATTGGAACAGATTGTAAAATGATATTTAAATAAAGGTTCATTTCCATCCATTTCGAAAAGTACAAATGTAATTAGAAAAATAGTCTAGTCCAGGGAAACTCAACCTGCGACCCACCGGGCCTTTTAAAGTGGCTCGGTTATCCCTCCTTGCTCCGAGGAAATAATTTATTTTTTTTATAAAAATTTGGTGGGAAATTCTTTGTTAAAAAATAAAATATATAAATTTTGCTTTTTGCTGTCGGTATCGTGTGGGTATGAATTGATATTGTTTTTCTGATTAGTAATACTAGACAACATTGGTGTACCGACCATCTTATCAGTGGAACTTTTAATTCTCTTTCATATCATGCAAGTGAAAAATAATTCGAAGAAATTAGATCGTTTCCAGACGATTGGGAAATTGACTATTTTGTAATGAAAAAGAAGCATGGTTTAGTAACTGATTGATTTTTCACAAAATGTATTTAAAAAATACCAATAAACATAAATCGTTTAATGACACTTTTCCTTGAAGTTCTCTTTCAAGAGATCTTCGAGAGATAGTGAATAGACTTTCTTGAACAATCTTTACAACAACAACAAAAAACATTTGTCAGTGTAGTTGTTTGTCAGGTAACAAATGCATCCTATAAAATTCATTATACCATTAGTTATTACATGAAACTAAAAATAATGGTCGTGCAAGGTAAGTCAGTCACCCCAATCCTTTTTTTTATAATTATTTTATTGTACACGATAAAAATCGAAATACCAGTGAATAATTTAATTAAGAGAATGCATATTTACATTCTTTAAAAGACTTTTCAATTTTTCCTTGATAATCTGAGAAAAAGTCGAATAAAACTGAACTTAAATGATTCAAATGTTCATGACCTTAATACAGGATACAAATCACAGACGCTTTTCACTAATATTACAGGAATGTTATTTGCAGGCAAAACTGTAATATTTTGTTCAAGTTATTATAGATTTACTGTACTTTGATGATCGATTGATGTTGAACTTTTTCTTGCTTGTATCTTTTTGACCGGGTGCAGTGTGTCTTGTGGTCACTTATAGCTTCATATTTTAGTTGATGAAGTTCTTTAGGAAGCATTTGAAATTTTTCCTTTCGTTTCATGTTAATCGCTTTTCTCAAATTAACTTTCGCTATCATGAGTAATGTGCAATATTTCAACAGCTTATTCTTTTCCTTGATCGAGGGTGAAAAGTGAGTTAAGTCTTCCATTTCTTTCCTACAGCTAAAGTACAGTATTTCAATAATAATTGCAATGATGAATTTTTTATCTTCCTAAATTTTTTTTGATTCCGGATCTGTGTTATGTTTTTTCTCAGAAGGAGTCTTATTTTAGCTTTAAAAAGAAATGTAATAAAAAAATCTTTCATTTTGTGTGGGATTACAACAATTCAAACAAAAGTTTTTTTTTTGTTTGTTTGCCTAAGAATCCAAGGTTGAAGCTTTTATTTTTGATGACGTAATATCGCCATATGTTATATATAAATTACATCAGCATGTATTTTTTATTATGTCAGGAAGTGTTTTATTTTATTTCAATCAAGTTTTTTTTTTAAAAAAAATATTTTATTTTCGATATTCTTGTAAGCTGGAAACGCTGAATTAATGAGAATTAATTTTTTTTTTACAGTTGGCGAAATTTGAAAGTATTAGAATTTTTGTTTCACTAAGCGAAGTTAAAAAATTCTGATGTTTGCTTAAGTTTATATTAACCTACAAGTAAGCAATTATCTCAATACCTACTAGTAAGCAATTTATTTTAAGAGTTAGCTTGAGTATAATATTTTTCAAGAATAATATTTTCTTTTATAGAAACTTCAGTGACCTAGATAAATAAAAAATGCCCTTTTTAATAAAATTTTTTGATTTTTCGAATATGCGTTTAAAAATATACCGATTCATAATAAAATTTCTAAGAAATTCATTTAAAATTGAAACAATATTTTTTATTCCACTTGGGTGACAAAATTTTTATGAATGGACTTAATAAAAACAGAATATAAAAAGATAACTAAATTTTATTCAAATTACACAAAAAATAATTTTACTTAGTATAGTTTACTTAGTAAGAAACGCACCGTTATTTTTTAGGATATGAGTTAAGCTTCATTTATTGTTCATCTTATAAAATTGTTATAATTTAAACGAGTTATGATTTCACGTCAGCACATAGTATTCTTAGTTTTTCCGTATTTTATACCTCAAAAATTAATGGTCAGTGGTCTACAAATATCTAAATGACTTAGTTAGGCAATTCAGATAACATGATGGGATTTTTTAGAATTATTTCATTCGTTATACATAATAAATGTTTGTAAATATTAAAAAAACACATTCTTACATATAACTGTAGTAAAATAAGACCGAAATTTTGTGAATAGTAAAAATGCTACATTACTAAGTTGAAAATTATGCTAAATGTTTTCGATTTACCTTGAATTTTACGCGTATAAAATAAATATTACTTTTTAAAAAAATTATCCTTATAAATAACAGATTTATTTGTAAAGGACAGTTTTGATTTGATTTATACGGAAAAAATGTGCAAGTTGAAATTTGTATTATATTTTTTTGAAATTATTGAAAATATTTCTCTTCTCGTATCTTTTGCTTTATATTCTTAAATTTATTACGTAAGTTCTTTAACTCGAGAGCCCTTAACTCAGCTGTACAGGGTAGGCACAAATAATGGACCCGATTTTAAAAAAAAAATATGTTTGAATTTATTACCTACATTACAACAAGTAATACATGAATGTAAATCGAGATACACCAATTCCCCTCCCCCAACTATAAGCTGCACATTCAAGATCACTGTGATTAAAATGCAAACATTACGACAATCACAGAGAAGAGTTTTTTCGTAACAGATTTTTCACAGGTTTTTTCAGTTATTTTGGTGCAGCGTGCATTTAGAAATCGCTAGCGGAAGAGCACCGACCAACAAAAACATTCTATAATGGTCTCATTAATTTAAGAAAGCATGTTGATTGCGTAGATTGAAAAGCAGTGGCTGGCCTAGCGTGGAGAGGGTAAATCAGAGTTTGGTTCGTAGTCATCATACGTCTACAAAAAATGCCGCCTGTAAACTTGGAATGCACCAGAAAACGGTGCGGAAAATTGCACAAAAAAATATTAAATTTCAAGCCGTATCATTTGCAAAGGACACAACAAATAACAGAGGACGACAAGAAAGCCCTGGTGCAGCATTGTAAACCTATGATTGAGTGATGCTACAAATGTATAGAAAAAACTGCAGTATACGTATGTCATGTAACAAGAGGGGCACACATTGAACATTAGTAAATGGGGAAAAATATTTGGTATTTATCTATTTACATTCATGTATATTCTAGTTTCCAAAATATGATTTTTAAAAATCGAGTCCATCGTTTGTATTTGCACTGTATGTGTGATTTCTTCTTAATATTTTAGTCCGTATGAACTTATTTCTGAAGTAAAGTTTTTAAATTTGTTTCCCATCTTTAAAAGTAAATATAATGTTTGAAACAAAAAATGATTTCTTAATTAAAATTAAAGCATATTTGAGTTATCTGGCATAGTCTCGTATAAATATTTAGCTGAAACTGGTATTTTTTAAAATATTTTTGTCCTGCGCAGTATCCCACAAAGCTCATCAATTGCATTTTAATACTTCTCTTGGATTTTAGTGAAGAATTTCGTGAAAAAAGGATAAGAAAAGAAAGCAGAAAAAGACCTTTTCCTTTCTATTCAGGCATGAGAGGATAATCTTAATTCGCTGCCTTAATGCGCCCTCGTAATCACCCACGTGATTCTATGAATTATTCACGAGACTTGATTAGCATGATCAGTATATGATATGATTCGAGAAATACGGGAGTATTGCTTCAAAATTCTGCTAAGATATAAAGGGTCGTGACTGGAAACCAAAAAAAAAAAAAAAAAGACTCTCAAAAGAAAATAAAAGAAAAAAGATGCAAAGAGAAAAAAAATTAGGAGAAGGGATACGTTTTTCTTTTGTTGATTTTTTTATCGAATGCAATGACTTTGCCTCTTTTTTGTAAGTACCGAAAAAAAGAAGGCGCATTGTTTTGGAATCCAGCACTAGTGTCACGCGAACTAAAAGCTGAGATAAAAGACTTAAGGCAAAATATCACGAAGGTCCAACGGAACATATAACAAATCCTCAGCAACTGATTTTATGAAAATATTATGTCTTTGTTAGAAGAACTATAAACGCTTTAAGAGATAAAGTGATTTCTTAATATTAAATGTTAAGAAACTAAAGTTGGAACTTATTTTCTGTGAGATATATGTTTCCCTTCTTTACTCTGCAGAAAATGTGACAACTTATTTGCCAGTATAAAAGAATGTAATTAAATTCGTTAATATTTATGGAAAAAAAATAACTTCTAAATTTTTCATTAAATATTTAAAATATTTCAAGCAATAATGTGTAAAAGAAAATTTATTAATATCAAGTTGATTATACACTATGTTTATAATGATATATAATAACACTATGTTTATTAATTTGATTTTTATATTTTATTTTAGTTGTTATGTGTACAAAAATTATATATATGTTTTTTTAAAAAAAAATATTCAAATATATTACGCTTGTTTAAAATGCGAAGCTATTCAAATAATAATATTCTATACAAGTTTAAAATATATTATACATACACACGCAATTATTAAATCTTCAAAGGTGTGTTAATTACGTGTATAATAATATTTTCATTTAAATTGACATCAAATACATAAGATGTTGAAGTCAAGCTTATTAAGGAAAAAAGAATTGTATCGTTTGGAAATGAGCCTGGATATCATAAGAAATACACAATTTTATAATATTTTATTTTTGAATAATTTTATTTACATTTCTTCTGCCGCATTGAACATTAAAGGCTATTTCTATATGATAAGATTACATTTCTAATATTTCTCTTTCTGTAAATTATTAAAAAATATTCTTTCTGTTTTATGTATGTGATGAATAAGCATATAATTCGTTATTTAATGCCAAATCCAATTAATTCTATTCAACCATCTGCACATCAATTACTTCCACCTTTAACTTTCTGCACAATTTGTAGAAATTTTGGAATTATTACACTTTTTTTCTCAAACACTGAAAAGTTTGGATGCGTTTGTCATTTCTCTTTTTTGCTTTTGCTTCGATTTCTCAGCTGACTCCAACTGCATAAGCTGCACAAACTTTCGAGCTCTGCATGATCTTGGCTAAGGGTTAGTATCTTTAGATAAATTTAACATATTATAATCATAATGAATTGAAAGTACAAATAGCGACAGGTTTTAAGTATTCAAAATAACAAAAATCCATATCATCTAACAAGATGATATCAGAAGGAACAGAGAAGTTGTGTTAGATATGTAAATATTTATATGGTATGTTTGTGAAGCACTGTTTTCTATAGATATGTGTGTTGCTCAAATTTGCAAAAAATGTGCGTTTTATAAATCTACAAATATTGTCAAACATAATTCTCTAGTATATAGAAATTATTTCTATTTCTTCTCAAGGGTGGATATTATCAGTTAACACTTATTCACGATAATTAATATTAAATTGAATTATACGTAAGAATATGAAATTACTTTGCTATTAGCAATAAATGCCTATTTAAATCACGTGATATTGTTTTTGATGTGTTATGTTCGATCATCAAAATTGTGACAGATTAAATAAGAATAATATTATCAAAAATTATAAATCCCTCTACAAATAATATTTTTGCAGGTGTGTGGTTTGTAAGAAATTAGATTTTTAGACAATTTGCTACATATTTTAACACCCTGTTTTCAGTTTCTGATGAAAAATTAGTTCACTCTGTACTTAAAATTGATTAATAATTTAATTTTCATAAAAAAAAATTCTAATTATATGATTTAAACAAGATTGTTTTTCAACTATATTATTGAAAAAAACATATAACTATATCTCACTCCTTAACTGTTAAATTTGTATTGAAATACTAAAAACTATCTCTTAGAAAAGTGTTAAGCTGCCAGAAAGTCGGTCTTTGGAATTGATGTTGTGATTTCTGAAGTCATTCTTAGCATGAAACCTTTTTCCTCTGCTTTTTTTGTGTGAAAAGGAGACAAGAAGTGCATCGACTATTGTTTCCAAAAACCATTTGTCTCTCTTGCATTTGCTCATAAATCAGAAGCCATACACAACAGAAAGTTTTGAACTTCAAGTAAATCTGAGAAATAATAATATATTAGAGTTATAGGATATATATATATATATATATATATATATATCAGAATTGCTCGAAAAATTTAAAAAAAAAGAAAGTAAATATATAAAATTAATTTGGAAATGTATGCACAAAAGTAAAAATACACAGTATTGTAAACTGTTGCGAAGAAATTATTCAGAATATTATTTATGGATAAGACTAAGGTAATTAAATGAAAATATAAAAATTTGATAGAAAATGTTTGGTATGAAATATTTTATTGATATTAAAATATAGAAGAAAAAGTTATGAAGGTTATAAATGTTAAATTACCATTCTACATTTTAAATACAACTTTTTTTCCCCACTAAAAGTACTTTTGATGATAAGATATAGAAAATAGCACATGCTTCACAAAATAAATGCAAGCAAAACAAGATAATCTGGAAAATCAACTTCATTTAGTTGAGTCTGTTAAGTCTTAATCTTCTGAAGAAATATATGCAAAAAAACTTTTGACATTTATAAATTAACTTTTAAATTTTGCTTATATGTAGAAGATCATTATAAAGATTTAAGTATACCCAATATTCCTAAAAGAGAAAATAATCACTGGAAATCACTCCAGTTTTGTTAACTACAGAAGTAGAATTATTGTAAAAATGGGCACAAATTTGATCTTTGTTTTCAGAAATGTCGTATTATACGATTAAAAGTATTATATGATATTTAATATATACTTTTCCCCAAATACTGTTTTAAAATTTCAAAGGTTTTGCTCAATTTTAAGTCATTTTACATTTATTTAAAAATAAATTATCATTTTGCCAACGCTTCAATCTTAAAATGGGAAATATTGTCATATATTCCCATATATTTCATAAATACAATGTGCCGTATTCACAAAGAAATTTATGTAACGAAAATAAAAAACTTGAAATAACTTTGATCTTTTTATAATTCACTGATATTCTTTTACCTGTATTTAAAGTATCTTAAAGAGTTATATTTTTTTACATGAATCAAAAATTCTTAAGGCGATATGGTACCCTAAAAATTGTCAAACAATCGATTTTTTTATTGGCTTATATGATACTTTTAATTCTTCTAAATGTGCCTGAAAAATTTCAGAGCTCTGTAGCTGTATTTTTTTATTGAGTTATTTATCCATTTTTGCTGCATGACTGTAGACTAAACAAAGCTACCACGCCCACTTTTCAGATCGTCTGCTAGAAAAGAGCCTGATAAATAAGGAACTAATTTTTTTAAATTCCACGTTGATTAGTGTTTAAACTGAAATGAAATCATTGATTTGTTTTGATTATACGAGAGGTATTCTACTGCGTTTTCTGTGAAGTTTTGTTCCTGCAAATTTAGTTATATTTTTTTACTCTTTGTTCTAAAGAGAAAGAAAAGTTGCTTTACGACAAGGAATTTGGCGTTTTGAAATATGTTTCACTTAAAAATTTAATTTGATTTCTCCAAAAAGTTTAAAAGTGTAACATGCCTAGGCCTAAAAGTCATACTAAATCTGCCACAAAGAAAGCTTCGAAGAGGTGGTTTCCAGATGCTAAGACAAGTTCAAAAGTTTCTCAAAACACTAACTTGAGGTGTGCAAAACTTGAAGAAGAATGAAAGAGTTTTTTTCGTTTGGATGAAAAATATACTGGTAAATCCAGATCTCCAACATACGTCATTATTGATAAAAATGCATTAACGAATCTTTTTAAAAATACTCTATGTAATACTTGCAGAAATGCTTCTTTGCGAGTAAATTTTGGAAGAGCCTATGGATTTTGTGAAAATATTCAAGCAGTGTGTGATTCTTGTGCTGATATTATTAATGAAATAAAAACTTCTGAGCAGATTTTTAATGAAAAAAATGGACTAAATCAGCCCTACGATATTAATTTGCGAGCTACACAAGCATTTTTGAGTTTCGGACATGGATATCAAGCTCTTGAAAAGTTCTGCATGTTTATGAATATGCATTTAATGTCCAGCAGAACTTTTAACACAAAAAGATGTTGCATTCTTCATTTGTGAAAGCATTCGAGAAACATTTCCATCACATCAGAAGTGAAATTAATAAAGCATACAATGCAGAAAACAGTGGTGTAACCAATATTGCTGTTTCCTTTGATGGTACTTGGTTGACCAGGGGGCATGCATCTCAGATTGGAGTTGGCTGTGCCATAGACATGCTGACTGGATATGTTGTTGATTTTAAAGTGATATCTAAATATTGTAAAGAGTGTGAAATACACAAAGGTGAACCTAAAAAAAATTCAGCTGAGTACGAGATTTGGTTTAACGGTCATAAAGATTCTTGTAGTGCAAACCATTGTGGCTCTTCAGGTTCGATGGAAGTCCATGCAGCATCCGAATTGTGGTCGAGATCTGAAAAGATTGGATTTAGATACACTACAGTACTTTCAGATGGTGATTCCGAAGCGTTTCAACATCTGACTGAATCAAAAGTATATGGAGATGTTAAATTAAACAAAGAAGAGTGTGTGAACCATGTGAACAAACGACTAGGAACAGCTCTCTGAAAATGTGTAAAGGAATGGCGTTCAAGAGGAGTTACTCTCGGTGGAAAATCTTATGGCAGTTTGAAAGATGAAACCATAAAAAGTTGACGCAATATTATCAGAATGCTATTTTAAGCAACAAAGGCAATGCCGAAAACATGAAGACTGCCATATATGCTTCATTATTCCATAGCATTTCCACTGATGAAATACCCCAGCACTTTAAATGCCCTTCTAGTCAAGAGTCTTGGTGGTTTTATCAGTCAGCAATTGCAAATGGTAGAAAACCAGGTTCGCACAAAAAACTGGTAAAAACACCAGTGAATGAGGCTCATTTGGCAAAAATATTGCCAATTTACCAGAGACTTGCTTCGAATGATTTATTGGAGCATTGCATTCGGTGCATGACTCAAAATTCCAATGAAACGCTGCACAGCATTATTTGGAGTAAGTGCTCTAAAATATCATCCGCATCATTGAAACGAGTGAACATTGCAGTTTGTGATGCAGTATCTGAATTTAACGTTGGAACTTTGCAAACACTTGAATTTATGCAACAAGAAAATAAAATTTACCTGAACAGCATAGCGAAAAATTTAGCAATTTATAAAGATTTTAGAAGATTATATCAAAGAAAAAGAAGAAAATAATGTTGTACAATTTGGTGCAGAAAAAATCAAACTAGCTCGAAAATGCAGAGAGCAAATTCGTTCGTGAAAAAGAAGGTGTTTCTTATAAAGCAGGAAATTTTTAAATTGTTGATCACGTATGCAATATTTTAATTAATTTTATTTTATTTATATTTACTATATTATATTATATTTTAATTCTTATAACATGGATTCAATGCTAGAAATTTAACAAAATTTAATATGTAAGAAAAGCAATTGCATTCAACAGTGAAACTTCGAATTTTTCGTAGTTTTGTACACTTTATTTTAGTAATGCTTTATTTCCCATATCTGAAATTTCAACATGTAATTACTATAAAAAAAAATTCAAGAAACTTATTTAAGCAAATTATTGGTTGTAAATTTCCAATTTTTATATATTTTATATGTGAAACATTGTTCTTTATAAGAAGATTTAAATTGAAAAGTAGGGTTTTTTCTGCATTTTTTTCCATTTCGGAACAGTTTTTAATATAATAAGGCATTTAAATTTATGAAAAAAATAGTATGAATATTTGTGTATATGTTGTTTATTATGGTAGCATAGAACTGTGCATTGAATTAACTCTAAAGTGTGTGTTTAATTTTTTTTAAAAATTGTTAAGATAATGGTTTATGAAATATTGACCTTTTTGTTTGTTTTCTTTTATATATTTATTATACAAGTATATTATTTTATTCGTGTAAATTTTTAAAAAAATTTATGGTACACAGTTTGAAATAAACTAATTAACATTCCATAAAAGTTTCAGATTAATGGAAGAATTTTTTATCATGCTATTCAAAGAATGAAAACTTTAAACTCATTTTTCTCCATGTTGAATTTTTGTACATATACTGTTATTCAAAACCCTAAGGCTTTTTTGTTAATTGAAGTAAGGGTTTGAAACTTTTTATACATGTTCTGAAATGTATGTTTTGTAAAACTGTGCATGTAATTAGCTTTAACATGTTTAATACTTTTTCTAAAAAATTGCAAAATCAAAATTAATGTTTTTTTGAGAATTTTTGGAAGTTTAACAATAAAAAAATTAATAAAAAATTAAAGAGCAGCAGCAGAAAAACACCGACACACAGTTTTATGTAGTATATTATAAGGTACTTGGAAAAAAACTTTTGGAAGAAAAGAAGCATATTTAAAAAAGCCTTAGGGATTTAAAAAATATTTAAAAAAGTTTTAAAAATTTAAATTTTACAAACATTTTGCAAGAAATTAAAAAAAATTTGTATGGAATTATTATTAAATATTAACCTTTATAAAATACAATTAAAACCAAAAGTCAAATATTAAAAATAAAAAAAAATTAAAGATAGTACCGTGTTGAGTTACCCTAAAAAGTATGGTACCTAAAAAGTATGGTACCCTAAAAATCATTAAACTGTCGAAAATTTTTTATTGGCTTATTTGATACCTCGAATCTTTATAAATATGCCTGCCAAATTTCAAAGCTTTACCTGCATTTTTTCATTAAGTAATGGAGCCATGTTTGATGCTAAACAGCAACTACCACGCCTACATTTCAGATTATCTGCAAGAAAAGAGCCTGATAAAAAATGAATTAATTATTTTTCTAATGCGCATCAATGAGATTGACATTATATATGCAGTAATAAATCATTTTAAAAAAGAATTGTGCAATTCAAGCAAACATTCCAGTTTGTGAATTATTTACTGAAGATCAAATGGATTTGGTCAAGATTTAAAAGATTTTATGATACTATTATGAATGAAATTAAAACTTCGAAACGGATTCTCCTAAAGCAAAAATACTAAATCTCATTTTGATAACTCAGATAATTAAAAATCTAATTCGCAATAATAGAAAAACTCTCCCATTTTTATATATTTGTTTTTGGTTATATATATATATATATCCCCACGTGTGCGAGATTTAACAACACTTTTATTATTAAAATATTTTAAGATATTTATTTAAGCAAATGCCCGTATACAGTTCTTAGATTTTGATGTATTTTACCTATAAATTGCCATTTGAATTTGCTTTCATTTGTGCACAATATTTAACATGCAAAGGCTTTGAAAATCATGGAAATAAAAATAAAGACATGAACATCTTTTGTACATGTTGTGCATTAGCTCTGAGCATGGAATTAGCTCTGAAATGTGTGTATTTATTTATTTTTATAATTATTAAGATAAAGTTTTATGAAATATTGATCTTTCATTCGTTTTCTTCTATGTATTCATTATGGCAGTATACTGTTTAATTGTTCTACATTTGTGCAATTTTTTTATGGTAAGCAGTTTTAAATAAGCTTATTAAATTTTTTCTAAAAGTTGCAGACTATTCGATGAATATTATATCTTGCTATTCATGGAATGAAAACTTCAAACTCTTTCTCCATGTTGAATTTTTGTACATATACAGTTATTAAAAACCCTAAGGCTTTTTTGATAATTGAAGTATGGGTTTGAAATTTTTTATACATGTTTTGAAATGTATGTTTTGTAAAACTGTGCATGGAATTAGCTCTAAAATGGGTAGTACTTTTTCTAAAAAAATTCAAATCAAAACTAATATTTTTGGGGGGAATTTTTGGAAGTTTAACTATAAACAAATTAATAAGAAATAAAAACCAGCAGCAGAAAATCTCTCCATGCACAGTTTTATGTAGTATTTTATAAGGTACTTGGAAAAAAAGTTTTGAAAGGAAAGAGACTTATTTAAAAAAGCCTTAAGGATTTAAAAAAATGCTTAAAAAAGCTAAAAAATTAAAATTTTACAAGCATTTTGCAATAAATTAAAAAAATTTCTATGGAATTATTATTGCATATTAACCTTTGAAAAAATTAAAACTAAATATCAAATATTAAAAAAAAAAAATTGTGAAGATGGTACCATATCGCCTTAAATAATTAAGAAAACACTTATGGTTGAGTCGTGCGAACAAAAATTGTGCACAGTAACTTATAAATATTAACTTTCAATTGAGCTATTACTCGCAATTAATAAACAAAAAAAATACTTCCATATGTTTGAGAATAAGTACGATAATACACGATACTTAACATTCCTTCCGTAATAAACTTAAAACTGAAGTTTTCTAATTATTATCTACTTGATTATGCAAGAATATTGAATTCCACCATATAAAAGATTCGTGTAGTGAACTGCCATAATGTTTTCATATACCGTAGAAATTTATCAACGGAACATAATTATGTAAACCATTCTTCAATAAAATTGAATTTTGCCATGTGAAAATTCTCTTTTAACCTGACTAAAAAATGAGTAACTACAAATTGTTAACCATCGATTAACTACAAATTATTTACTGGATTCACCAATTCTAAAATATATAGCAAAAAATTAAAAATGTTAAACTTTTTCGAGTGTTAAATAGAAAATCCAGAAAATTTTAAATCTTTTTGTATTAAAAGTTTAAAATTATCATTTGTTTCAAGACTTGAGAAGATTTTCAATAACTTGGATCAGTTTATTTGTTCCTTCTGCCTCTAGAAGAATAAAAAAATACAATTATATAGGATTTTTACTTTTTTCCCCCGAAACTGTTATTTTTTTTATTTTATCAGATTTACATTTTGATATAACACTGCGAAATGAGTTTCGCTAGAAAAATCTGTTCAATTTTCTGTTCTATCCTTTGCATTTTTAACTTCTTAAATCGAAATGGATTAAACCAGTATTGCTCTTACAAAATAATTAAAAAAGTATAACAAAAAATGTACTTCGATTATGATTTTAGATTCTTCTATATCGATGTTCCACTCAATGCCATGTAGTGGAATAAATGAGTTGATATATATTTAATAAGTATTCGAGCAATACAAACGTATGATATAGCAACAAAAAATGCTAAATTTTAAAAACTTTTACTCGAAGAAAATTTTGTGACGATTATACAATAAAGTGTTAATTATTAATAAGTTTTCTCTTAAAATCATTGTGATTAAACTTGGAGATATCGGCATAGAAGTTAAGGAAATCGTCCATTTCCTTAACATTATATAAATATAATTCTATTTTAAAAGTATTATTTCAAAATTTTACTTCTTAATGTATCACATATTTTGCATCAAGTTTCAGCCATATTTTTC
Source organism: Trichonephila clavata (assembly GCA_019973975.1). Taxonomy (NCBI): domain Eukaryota; kingdom Metazoa; phylum Arthropoda; class Arachnida; order Araneae; family Nephilidae; genus Trichonephila; species Trichonephila clavata. The sequence continues at coordinate 56,740 of BMAO01025209.1, forward strand.
TATATTTCAGCATAATGTTAAGTTTGAAAATTCTAGAAATGAAATTTCGTACGGAAATAAATTGATGACTCAATTAATTACGATAACATTAATGAATGCTAACCAATAGAAGCAGTGAAGGACATTTCGGTATTTTAAGAATAATATACGAGATTCATTTGTTAAAAACATTCTGAAGAACACCTTCGCGAAATTCTTAATTATTTCTTTTTCCAAGTGATTCAATGCTGTGAAATGAATAAAGCAAAAAGCCACGAAAATACGAACAGTTGGAATGATTCAGAAAGCAATAACATCTCAAAACCTTTTTCCCTGTTGAATATTAAAAATATCTTCTGATTGAAAATTAAAACATCACTTAACGGATTGAAGAATCCTTTCTTGTTTTTCGATTATCAATTTTCGGATGAGAGAGAAAAGTCTTCTTTTCCCAGTAACATTAGGAGGAGTACTGAATGAATCCTTTAACTGCAAGATGTTTCCAGCCAGAGAAAAGAAAAAGAGATGAACGAATTAAAGTGATTGCACTTGAATTGAAGAATAATGTTCCCCTAGTCCTCCATTTCTCTTTCAGGGACTGCACAGAAATTTAACCTTGTTTATATTAAAAAAAAATTATGAATTGTGCCAAGAGATTTAACGAATTAAACTCCGAAAATATTTTGAAAATGATACTTTACATTTTAGTTTAAAAATGCAATTTATACAGCCTTAATTCATAATGTATAAATGTAGTTATTTTATAAAGATTTCGATAACTATATAGTTTTGAAATTCATGAAAATAAGTATAGTTTTATTTTTATTCATCTAATCCAATGCACGAATCAACCAGCAATCCTATCAATACTAGCGGAAACTACAGAATTTCAACTGAATCTAGGAAAGCTTAAACGCGCACAATTACAACTACACCACACGCGAATAATCTGAATTTCTTATTCTAAGTCACTGACCTTATATTTTACAGCGGCGGTTCCCTAGTGACGACTTCAGGCTCTTTTTAATGGCTGGAAGAATGGGTGAAGACTCCACTCTCACAGTAATAAAGAATTTCACTATTTTCAATCCGCTTCTCTTCGCGGACATCCACACGTATCAGGCTAGCTATACTTGTCAACAACTTCGTGTCGACTTCTCGATCTTTAATTCACTTGACTTCTCACTTACTATTACATAGCTTCTTAACTCGCGAAAACCGAATTTATATAATATATCTTATTTACATAAATCATGCCTGGCTCTGGGTGAAGATTGGTTGAAATAAATAAATTGTTTTAAGGAAAAAAAGAAGAGGATCCGTCACACAATTTGATACTATATACTTTTGTAAAAAGTTCATGTATCTAAGTGCTTTTCTTTGCACGTGTATATGTAACACAAGAATTACAAGAGATGTCTAACTCCAGAGAAATCTTACTTAAAGAATTTAAGGTATGTGAGTACCTTCAGAGCACTTTTTTTAAATATATAAACTTTAAACTAATTAAACACTTTTATTTGAAATGGAACATAAAACTAGAAATTCAAGTACAATATCAACAAAATATTGCAGTTACACAAAATTCTAATTAGTGTATTTAAATAATATTTGTACAGTACGTGAATAACTTCTTTCTATGTGTTAGGAATTAGAAGATTTAACATATTTGAAAGTTTTTTAAATATGCCAAATTTTATGCAAAAACACGATTTTTTAAAAATATTAATGATTTTTTTTTTCATAACAAACCAATAAAGTACATGAATATATACACAGAGATTGGATTTTGATTCTAACACAGATATTACTAAATAAAACATACTCTGAAAATTTCAATTCAATATCTTAAAAATATTTTGTGTAGGGATCTACTTCCGGTTTACTAATTATGCTATAACTTTGCTTCTAAATATGGTAGAAATAAAAATAGAGTATTTTTGGAATTTTAAATGTATGGGCTATGAAATAAAATCATAAAAAACGTTTCGAAGTTTTTGAACGAAACGGCGAGTTTTGGGTAATCGCATACCTTAAATTAAAGTTAGAATTCAGGAATTTCTAAGACAGAATAAACGTTAATTATGTGACAATTTTAGTATGCTGCAACTCATTTTTTGTAACAGTATTTAATGAACTATATAGGTTATTATAATATAAAAAATACAGTTTTTTTATTATTTCATGATGTTAGAATTGTGAATAAAATGAAATGTTATTTGGTACAAGAAAATGCGAAAACTCGTTAGTAAAATTGTTCTATACTTTTGGAAAATTTATTTAAGATTAGGAGACTCATGGATTTTAAATTTTTATAAGTCAAAAATGTAAAAGTAAAATTGTATGCAATTAGACATTTTAACAAATTTTCAGATTAATATTGAATAAAAGTGTTTATGTGTATGTATGCTACTATTCAAAAATTACAGCATATTTAACTAACAGAAAATGATTGAAAAACAGAAAGTTCTCTATAATTCATTTAATATGTATTTGAATGACATTCGAAATACCAAATTAAGCGTTGTTTAAGAACAAGTACCCTGTAAATTAAATACAAATTTGCAAACAGTTTTTTGTTTTTTTTTTGTTTTTTTTTATATAGTGCGCTGACAGAATTAATACTGTCTTTATTTGCTGTCAAATTCAAGAAGTTAATGATTGGAAAGAGTTTAATCCTTTTTGTTTTTATATTTCTTCTCCAAGAAAATTATTCGTTTAAAAAAAACTTTTGGTTTTCACTTTTTAAGTCATTTTTTAAAAACACTTTTGTATATTTTATAACTGAATTGTTGAAAATCCCTTCTGGAAAGAAATAAATCTTGCATATCGTAAGACCAATGAACAAATCCAATTTTATCTACAGAAAATATTAATTAACACACTTTAAAAATAATTACAGAGTCAGGAACAAATTATTATCTATTGAAGTCTAATATTCATTGCTGAATTTCATTATCACCAAGTCATTTGTCCTAATAGAAATTTATTTCAAAAATTGACTATTTTTTATATATTTAGCAATTTTTAGCATTCCTTAAAACACCAGGTATTTTTACGATCATCTGAAACACTCTCATACATTCAGCCATTGGATATTCCTGCTGTAGCCTAAATTCGGTTACCAGCTAAAGAACAAACAAATTTTGACTGCAAGAATGGTGGGGACGCGTCTTTCAAATATTTTGAGAAAGTCAAATATTTGACGAAATGGGGGAGGTTTTCTTAATTCCTTTCTTCCGAAGACTCTGTTATTTGTACATTCGTTACGTTTTCCCTCTTACTCGGTAGATTTTCTCGGCACGGTAGAGGATATTTTCAATTACATACATTCTGGTGGGTTATTTAAGCAAATAATAATTGTTAACGTTTGAACTAAAATGAAAAGATAGGTTCGTTTGGCAGTTCTGTGTACCATTTTCCTACGCGAGAACACTTTTCTTTATTTTGATTTTTCCTGTTTTTAGTTATTTTTCACTTTTGAGCATGTATATTTGTAATATATAAAAAAGAGAAAGGGACAGGGGCCATGTTATGCGAAACTTGAGATACTTTGAAAGTAATGTACTATAATAAGATCATATGAAGTCACGCACTTTAAACTTCACAGATTGATATAATAATGTGTACATGGAAAATATGAATTATTAGATAATTTTAATGAAATCAATATTTGAATAGCACACAAAATATATTTGCTGAATTATATATATATATATATATATGAAAAAGTGTTCTTACTAGTAATTAGTCGTCGTCTCTAATTGTATCGTTATATATTAATAGTATTGTGCTTTTTTATTTGTAATATTTAAATTTCTCTTTATATGCCTTTCTTTCCTATAGCCCAGAGTATAGGAAAATTACAGGTGAAGGTTGGCTAGCCGCAAAACTTTGTTTAAACCCGCAATCTTGTTTCCTAAGGTCAGGAGTTTGCTTTTGTACTAATGTGCCTAATATTTCTTATTATCTTGACAAGTTATACTTAGGTTTTATAACTGTTTGTATATATTTATGGATTATATATATATATATATATATAATGTGGCTTAAGAATTAACATTACGACGTTACAATATGCTATTTTTGTATCATTTCCTTGCATGTTTTTAAAAAATCCGTAAATTATGTAATTTCGATTAATACGGATTTAATATATAAAATGGTTATTTAGTAAATAACTCTTAATATTATGATTTATTTTTACATAACTTTTGGTTATTGTTAATTTTTAATGTTGAGAAAGTTTTTTCTGCAGATGTTTATGCACAATCGGACCACCCTCTCCATTCATCTTTAAAAACCCTCTTGCATTATGTACAAAACCCTAGGACCGGTTCCACACACACAGCCTTGCTTAATTCTTTTGAATTCATATTTAGTAGTTTGTACTTGAAAAATTATTTATTTATTAACTACAGTTATTTTCAAAATTCTTTAGAGAGATTTATTTATAAATATTCCAAAAGCAGATCAGAGTCTTATTTTTTAGTCACATCTCTTAAAATTAACAACAGCATTCTCATTTTAACAAGTGTTGCAAATAACTCGCCATAAAAACTAATTACTTCAGAAATGTATTTATTCATCATACCTGGAAAAGTGTAAGGATTTGAAATATGACTTTTTCTAAGTTCAAATGTATGTTTAATGGAAATTTTGATATTGTAAATACATATTCAGTCACAATAGTACCTTTATATATTATTGAAATTAGAAACCATATATGTTATCTATAATATACGATGTTGAGTTAAAATATTGTTGGCATCACTGCAGAGGTATAAAACATCATGGCCTATAAATCATGCAGTGCATTGTAGTTTTGTGAAACAGGGCCTATTGAAATAGTTGGAGAGAAATATAGAATAATTTATTGATCTTCTGTTTGAACTTCTTCATTAAAATCCATTGTCGTACGAAGTATCGACTACGTACTTTAAGATATAGGAGAAACTAAATAACATAGAGAGAGAGAGAGAGAGATAATTTAAAATATATCAATTGAAGAAAAAGTATACTTTTTTTGTTATTATCAAATTTATTTCATAGGGTATATTCCAATTTATTACTGTTTTTAAGTTGTTAATCATTAGGAGAAAGCAAATGTGAGAAGAAATTTCTCTTCATAACTTAACTTTTGCCCATGCTTCCTTCTTCCTTTTTTTGTTGATGATTGACGCCGCCATACATCATCTGCCATTGGCAACACAGTAACAAGCTGTTCACCTGCTGAGCAGTGGAGAGCTTGATAGTTCAAAATATAAAAGAGGGAAAGGGGAAACGTTGTCCGCCCTTTTCTGAAAACAAGAAAACTCAGTCAAGTGATGGATGTTTTTAGATTTTCCTGACCTCATAGTGTTCAGAACACAGTTTTGAAGGGAAAGAATTACTTTGATGAGTTTCGAACCTAGCGAATTTATGAAGAGACTTTTCTTTTGGTTAACATCCTATTATTCGTCTTCTAAAGTTTAATAAATGTGTAATAATAAATGAGTATGATAAACATTTTCCAAAAAATTAATTATTAATGTTTCTGAATTGAAAGGCATTGAATATTAAAGTATAATTTGTGAAAGCCTGAATGATTAGCACATGAATATAATCATACAATAAACACGCAATCATAGATAAATGAACATTATGAAGACCCAATGATAAATTTCAAATTAAATTTAACTTATAGACGACAATTATATTTATAGACACTCGAATAGAAGAGTGGTTAGTGACTCTAACTGCTATGCCGTAGAGCCTGGGGTTCATATTGCGGATAAGGCATGAATTTTTGTAAATACACAGTGTGTTGTGCCGAATTCGACCGACAAATTCAGAGGGGTAATAAGAGGCAGCATGGGGACTAACAAATCAACATAGAATATGGGGTTGCAAACCACGTTTAATCTAAGTAATTCGCAAAAACAGTCATGAAATGCGTGATGTACAGTGAAATGAAAAGGGGCAATAAGAACCAAGAAATATACTTATTAGACGTAAAACATGTTTACAATACGATCGATTCATCACAGCTCAACGTCAGAAATACAACGGCAAGTGGTTGTAATAGGAGTTGTTCAAAGTTGTGGTCACTTAGGTCACAACCGAAACCGAAGGACGAAGGATTGTCGAAAGTGTTCAGACAAATCTGGTTGTATTTCTGACTTCAAGCTGTGATGCATCTTTTGCATTGTAAACATGTTTTACATCTAATAAATATATTCCTTGCTTCTTATATATATATTGCCCTTTTAATTCCACGGTACATAACACCCTTCATATTGATTTGTCGTCCTCATGATACCTACTATCACCTCTTCGAAGTTTTCGGTCGAATTCGGCAACACCCTGTGTCACTCTAAATATTCGGCTTATCGTAGGTTCACTTAAAATATTGGTTGTGATGGAAGAGGGGTAAGCCCCCTTACGGGGTTGTTCTTTTTCAAAGCTAGGGTAGAACAGGGCAAAATCATACTTTAACCTGCATGATGCTCAAAAATCTGCTGCCAAACGACACACGTAATTTAGCTTCCCTTGCCAAGATGAATTTTGTGGGCCTCCGTCAGATGTTACAACCATTCTGGTGTGATAACAAATGACATTTATTTTTAGGTCTATATTAATCATTAATAATCTCTTAATAGTCTAGGCTTAATAGTCTATATTAATCATTTTACATTATGTTTTCCCTAATCATCCAGCATAAAACTATCTTCACTTATAAAGTAATGTTTTAAAGTTTAACATAAATGAATAACTTAAAAATGTGAATCAACACTCATTTTAAACATTCACGGAGAAAACTTTTGGAATCTATACATTTTTCATTTAAGAAAACGTAATTTCATCTTTTCCGTGGAAAAGACGTTTTAAGTATTAACATCTAGATTGCTTGTGAATGTGTTCTAAGCATTTGTCTTCCCGTTTGCTAGCTTTCTTTTTTCCCTCCATAACCAGCCCAAATTTCTCGTTGCTAATGAAATGCTTGCTTGGATTACATGGGTATTTTTTTTTCCAAAATTGCTCTCATTTGTAATTGTTTCAAAAGTTATACTGTAAACATCAGAAGAAGAGGGAGGGAACTCTTAAGCCGTCGAGCATATTTTTGTAATTATAACATCCTCAGAAAATTTCCTAATCTTCTCTTTATTAAATGTCAGTGGAAGAGTCAGCATTTTTAAATGCATTGTCAGTGGAAGAGTCAGCATATCTTATGGTTCTGTTGTTTC
>BMAO01025210.1:0-53257 GCA_019973975.1 Trichonephila clavata
TTTCCACGAAATCACTCCAACAAATATCCAGCAACCGAGAGTAAAGATGTTACACATCAAAAATTTGTTACAAAATAGTATTGTTAGCATTTAATGTAAAAAAAAATTCTGATATTCTATTAGACGTCTGAAATCACAGATACAAATTTTGTTCCGAGTATCTCTTAGGAGTTTCTCAAACTTATATTGTTGAATTAGATACAGGCATAATAACGATAACAATTGTCATCGATATGATTTAAAATAAAAATAAAATATTTATTGAAAAATTTTAATTTTTAATATAAATATTACTTTTTTTCTTAATTGCATATTTAATAGAAAAAAAACGTATTGTAATTAATTTTTTAAAAAGAAACTTTATAGTTATACGTATTATTTACATGCAATTCGATTGAGATACTTAATAATGCTATTCTAGAGGTTTAAATTCTACTTATTATTCAATTTATAACACAGCATATGCCGAAATTATTCACATTATTTCTTTATTAATGCAAGTCAAATATAAACAAAAAGAAAAAAGTTACAATAATCATTTTAAAACAACAAAGCCATCGCTAAGCAACCAATCTACACTCAAGAGCCAAAACATTATGACCACCCCTACATTTTGCAATGAACTCGCCTGGATGACGTGGAAGGCACGTGATCAGGTGGAAGTGGTATTTAATTGCTGCTAGAGAGTCTGAAGAAACATTCTTTCACACACACTTACTTCTGTGTGTGATGGGAAAGGCTGCGGATCTAAGTGACTTTGATAGAGGGCAGATTGTAATGGCTCGAAGGCTCGGAACAAGTATTTCCGAAACTGCACGACTCGTGGGTTGCTCGCGATCTACAGTTGTTAGTACTTATGCAAAGTGGATGAATGACGGTGAAACCAGTAGTAGACGACATGGTGTTGGACGTCCACACGCTATCAAAGAAAAAGGTCGTCGGAGACTGTCTCGCATGGTGAAGCAAAACCGGAGCCAGACAGTGGCTCAGCTGACAGCCCAATACAATGCAGGGCCAAGTAGAATAGCATCGGAGCACACTGTTCAGCGGACACTGTTGGATATGGGGCTACGCAGCAAACGTCCCACTCGAGTGCCTTTGCTGACGAAGCGTCCTCGCCAACTGCGCCTGCGCTGGGCCTGGGAACATCGCGACTGGTCCATGGATCAGTGGGAGAGAGTTGCCTGCTCAGATGAATCACGGTTTGTCATTCATCACGCCAATGGCCGTGTCAGGATACGCCGTCTTCCAAGCGAACAGTTGCTCCCTCAATGAACAGTTGGTCATACACAGGCCGGTGGTGGTTGTATTATCTCTTGGGCGTCTCTGGAACCCGTGGTTGTGGTAGAGCAGACCATGGATGCTACAGAGTATTTGAACATCATTGCGGATCAGTTGCACCCTTACATGGCCTCTGTTTTTCCAGCTGGAAATGGAATGTTCCAACAGGACAACGCCCCGTGTCACAAGGCTAAAATTGTGTTCGAGTGGTTCCAGGAACATGATGCTGAATTCCAGTTAATGTCCTGGTTGCCTAACTCACCGGATCTCAATCCGATAGAATACATTTGGGATTTTATGGGATGGCTATTACATCTGGTGAATTCAGTGGTAGAATGAAGACGACCCTTTTTGTCTTTTATAAGGTTTTATTGCTGGACGACACGGACATGACACGAACATTAAACATATATGATTAAAACTTAGGTTGTATTATTAGGGCAACCACCCTTCAATTACAGATTACAACTGTACCAAATGGTAGCTCACCTGCCACTGAGCTCCTACACATAACAAAAACAAAAGTTTTGCGTTACAGAGCAGCGCCCTCTATACGACGCTTTTCAACACTCCCGCCTGTGAACTTTTAAGTTCACACAAAACATAATACAATAACAAATTAAACAATAAAAAGTTCTAACACTAACTAAGCAATATTACATTACAATTAAAATCAAGATATTTAGATACACACATACACAACGAATATTCTACAAAATATAAAAAGCAAAGTATGTAAGCATTCATTAAAAATTCACATTTACAAAGTGAAGAAATTTAATATATGATAAAATGATAAATATATAGATTACAGAAAATAACTCAATTTGTTACAAAATTCATATTAAATTAATAATTATACTTCAAGATTATACAGCAATTGAACTGGTCTTCTTATAGCATTATTTTTAGTTTTAACAAGACAAGAGCTAATCTTACCATTTCTTCCAGTATAAGTTTCAATAATCTTACCCATTGACCACAGATTCCTAGGAAAGCGGTCATCATGTATGAGTACAACATCATCAACCTTAAATTGACAAGTTACTTTATAAGGAGGACATATATTCATAAACCTTAAAGATAGCAAATAGAGTTTCCTCCAACGATTCCAAAACTGATTTAATAAATTTAGCTGATGTCTATATCTCTTAAGTAAAGAAGGTCTAGACCCAGTAAAATCTTCTCTGGATACTCTTGTTACTGGAAGAGAAAGTAAACGTTTACCTATTAAGAAATGTGCAGGAGTTAGTGGTGAGGGCTCAGAAGGGTCATCATAGATATAAGTTATTGGCCTTGAATTTATCATGGCTTCGATTTCTATGAATACAGTTTCTAGCTCGTTCAAAGAAAGACTAGAACGGGCCAATTATTTTTCGTAAACAAGTTTTAATTGTTCTGAAATGCCTCTCCCAGAACCCTCCCCACCATGCTCCTTTTTCTACAATATATTTCCACGTTATACCATGAGTTGAAAACAAATCTTGTACAGATGGATGTAGCATACATTTCCAAAATTTATTCAATTCTAACTCAGCCCGCTTGAAAGTTTTAGCGTTGTCTGAGTAAATTGTTGAACAGAGTCCACGTCGGGAAATGAATCTGCGGAAAGCAAGCAAAAATTGTTCTGTGCTCATTGAAGGAAGAAGTTCGAGATGCAAGGCTCGAGTGGTTGCACATGTGAACAAAAGCAGGTAGTGTTTCTTATCACTGTCTTTTATGAAAAAGGGACCTGCAAAGTCCAATCCTGAAATTGAAAATGGAGGTGATTCCAAAACTCGATCTGGTGGCAAAGGGGCAATTTCTTGGTAACCAGGATGTACTGTGTATTTTTTGCACAAGAAACACCTACTTAAATTAGATTTGACACATTGGCGTCCCTTTAAAATCCAAAACTTTTCTCTGACTTGGGCTAAAGTAGCCTCAACACCAGCATGAAGTAAATAGCTATGGGCATGTGGAATTATTAATTCACTGTGCCTATCTTTGTCAGGTAACATCCAAGGATGTTTTTCTCCGAGATCTAGATCAGAGAGAGAGAGAGAAATGAAGTCTTCCCTTTAGACGCAGAAGACCATGCATATCTAGCTCTGGGTTAAGCGAATAAATTTTAGACGCCTTGTCTAGAGACTTTCCCTGAAAAAGATCTAGCGTGTCTCTTTTGGAAAATGTTTTCGTTGAATAGCTTTCACCCAATAGCGCTCGGCACTTGAGATTTCAGTTGAACTTAACGGGCCTTTTAATTTGATGGATTTTCTTTGAGTATTGTTGATAAATCTCATGACATACGCCGTGATTCGATGAACTCTCAATAAACTACTGAATCGGGTCAAATCCAACAAAGTCGAAGTTTCAATGTCTCGAATAGTAGCCTTAAGAGAATGAATGCCCTTAGATCTTTTTTCATTCACAACACTCTCCTCGTTGACATATCTTTGCTGATTCTCCGGCCAAAAGGTATCAGGCTTAGAGAGCCAACGAGGTCCCTGTAACCAAAGGGAACTCTTCACAAGGTTTGATTGCACTTTCTCCCCGAGATAACAAGCCCGCTCGATTTTCCTTTCCACTACAGCAGGTATGTCAAACACGCGGCCCGCGGGCCACATGCGGGCGGAGTACATAGGTTGCGGCCCGCGGAGACATTTTACAAAATTAATTACAGTTTACAAAATCAATTTTTAAAGATTTTTTTTATTTTGAAGCCTATTTCCGGTAAACTTACAACATATTAACCTCTCTCTCTCTCTCTCTGTTATCTATTCTTGTTTTTTTTAAAAATCCTTATTAATTATAGAAATAGCCTTTAAATGAAAATAATTTTTAATATTTTATTAAATTTTATTTATTTAATTTTACTATAATAAACTAATTTTTATTAAATTCTTAAATGCATTTATGAATATTATTTGTTATAAATTTCACTACGATTCATCGAGCGTGAACTTGTATCTCTCTTTGAAGTTTTCAATCATTGAGAAACAAATAACGTGACCAGAAGCAGATGAAACATTATTTTTTAAAATTTAAAAACCCTAAGATGGCCAAGACAAAATATAGTGTTCACTCAATAGTTTGTGAATGAAAGGGAATTTTGGTTTTTATTCATATTAAACTAAAAAGTTATTTAATAAAAACATAATCAATCTTCAAGATCAGTGTAAGAAAAGATAAACTGAAGATGAACATCGTAATTTTCAAGAAAAATGGGAACTGCAATATTTTTATGCCCAAAGCAAGAATAAAATATTGTGCCTGACATGTAAAAACTAAACTATAATTCAGTTGCTAAAGAATATAATTTTTAAAGGTACTATGACACAAATTTAAAAACAAACTATGATGAATATGTTGTGAATATGCATGTTTGCTCTTAAAAAATGAAAAAAAAAATGCATTCACTGAATTTCTTGAGTGAGAGTGAATATTAAGGTCTCACTGTTCAACTACTCGAGGGCGTTTGGCGACGGACCATGGTCAAGTGATGAGGTCGACACTTGCGCTGAAAACCCCTCTTCTAACTTTCACATCACACCAATGGAAGGACGTTTTAGCCTCGAAATATTTAAAGCGTGCATCGGCTTCATTGGTACAAGGCTCAGATTCATATGTGTATGTGTGACTCGATTTCGTAACCTTGACCGCTTGGCTACCGTAGACACCTAAATTTGTAGAAGACAATACAACTGTGCATTAAAAACTAGTGATATATTATCAGTGGCGGCTCTAGGGCCGGACAAACCGGACCCATGTCCGGGGCGGCAAATTTCAAGGGCGGCATTTGGACCAAATTTTAAAAATACTTTATTTTTGTTATGGAAAATTTAGAAAGAAGAAGAAAAAGGAAGAAGTTATATAAGTACACTATCTAGGGAAAAATATTCAGAACGAGATAATTTCTCTTTTATATGATAATATTAAATTATACATTGTTCATAAAATTAAACAAGCTAAATATTATTCGATAATTTTAGATTGCGCCCCTGATGCCAGATAGATCGAACAAATGACATTTATGGTAAATATACATGTAATGAGAAATATAATTTTAACGAAGTTATCGTCAAAACTAATGCGAGGTTTTTGGTTTCCAACTGGAAGAGAATTTTCAAATTTAATAGTTGAGAAACTTAAAAAAAATTAGATCTAAATTTTCTAGATATGCGGGGACAGGCCTACAATAACGGAGTGAATGTGAAAGACATCAGGGGCTCAATTTAAAATAACGTTAAATCCGCGAGCAATCTATACGCCATGTAGTAGCCACTCCTTAAATTTTGTCGTTAATGACATGGCAAAAGCATCCTTAGAAGCCTGTACTTTTTTAAATATAGTTCAAAAAATTTATTTTTTTCATCAACTTTTCGTTGGTTTATATTATTAAAATGTATAAAGGGCATAAAACTTTAAGGTCACTTAGTGTAAATAGCTCGGAACGCTGAATATAGGCTGTTAAACCATTAAGTTTTCAATTGGAAGGTTTTTATGATGCTTAGTTTTTATAATAATGCTGAAATTGACAACTCTATAAGAGATGAGGCCTCTGGATTATTAAATTCTACTTAACAATTCAAGTTCCTATGGCCATCATTATTTGGTATAAAATCTTTAATTGCATTAAAATCCAATAAGCAAGCTATTGCAAACAAAATATTACGATCTACCATCTACTATGGAGCTCTCAAGAAATTGTAAAGGTTTTTTTAAGGATGTGACTTTTGATAAAAGGCAGTGTGATGCAAAAGAACTGACCGTCGAAATTGATATATCTGCAAACTTTGAGGTGACGCAGTCACGTCACAGAGTTCGACGGAAAAATGTAAATTTTAATTATGAAGCACAAGATGATCCGATGGAATATCCTAAATTAAAATTTAAGGTGGAGTTTTATTTTCTTACATTGGACGAAGCAGTTAATGCTTTGGAATGCAGATTTAATTTAATGAGTACTGACAGTAATTGTTTTCAATTTTTGTACAATACATATGATTTAAGAGATACTATTAAAACTTTAATTAATTAAAAACTGTAAAAATTTAGAAATGATGTTGACCGAAGGAGAATCATTGGATGTAAACGCGTTTGATTGAGCAGATGAGATAATGTCAGTTTCAGCTTTAGCAGGCAAGAAAAAAAAAGCCCAGTTTAAGTTTTAAAATTTATTTCTGTTTTAGAATTTGCTCCAAATCTTGCTATTGCATTTATTTTACTTTATTTGCTAATAAGCTTGGCAAGTGTAGATATTAGTTTCTCAAAATTAAAATTAATAAGAAAATTTTTACAGTTCACAAATTCTACAGATAGATTAAATGGCTTAGCTACATTGGCTATCGAACAAGAAATAGCTGAACAAATTGATTAGAAAGTTTTCAGAATTAAAAGGCAGAAAAAAACAGTGGTGATTTTTTATGTTTTAGTTTTTAATATATACATACTCCCTTTTTCTTCGCAAGGAATATTAAAGTTTTATAGGTATGCTTTATAAACAATTTTTATCTTTTTTAATAATAGTTTTTTTTTTTTACTTTTGGGGAGAGGGGCGGAATTTTTCATTTCTGTCCGGGGTGGTAAATTTGCTAGAGCCGGCCCTGATATTATCACTTTTTTAATCGTAAGCATAGATCGAAACCATTTACTAAAGATAGTAAATGATTAATTATATAAAGCAGAAGAATTTTCGTATTTACTCGAATCTAAGCCGCACTTTTTTCCCCAATGTAAATGCTACTGAAAATCGGGTGCAGCTTAGAATCGAAAGGAAAGAAATTTGTTGGATGTGGTATTTAGAGAAATTATGGGGGCATGTATGTAATTAAAAGTGTATAATACTTATAAAATAAATAATTATTCATTTCTTGTTAGTTCTCATTTTAAATTTATTTTAATTTCGTAAAATTTGATATCGATGTACCCTTTTACACTATTTTTCACAAAAGTTTTTTGAGAATTTGGGGTGCAGCTTAGATTTTAAAAAAATAATTATTATGTCCCGCACAAATAAAAAAACATTTAAAGTGTAAGTAAAAAGTCGAAATTCTGTAACCAGCAGAGGTGAAGAAATAGCCGAGAATCATGGTCGAGTCGGAGTCATGTATTATACATAATACATATTTTTGAGGCATTTAAAGAAGTTTTGAGACAAAGTGTTCCTTGGGAAAAAATGTTACCTGTATAATGAATGGCTATGTTTGGAAGCATTTATTTATGCGACAAACTTTTTTCTTTATTGAAAAATAACAAAAATTCTGAAAAGCCAAGATTAAATGAAAACATTTATCATCATTTTTTAAAAATTACATCAGCTCAATATGTTTAACCAAGTTTTGATGACTTGCGTGGAGAGAAAATAAACGGTGCCGAATATCCTCTAAAAGAAATATTAAATTGTATTTCGTATTGTAACTTTTATTTTTGTTTTTTTAGAAAACAATATAAAGTATGTATAGTTTTAAAAATAAAAGGAAATATTAAACGATTATGTATGTATAATATGTAGCACATTGAGTTTTATAAATAAGAATATAATCATTTTAAAATTCCTGTTTAAATCTTTGAACATTGGAAACATGCGGCCCTCAACTTAATATAAAATAGTTCATGTGGCCCGTGATATCAGATGAGTTTGACATGCCTGCACTGCAGTGAGACCACTGTTTAGGATCAGTGAGAGATTGAATCTCCGAAACCCTATTGCATACAAAGGGCTTCCAGTTCCTAGCACATCCCCTTATCCAATGTAGAACTATTTGACTATCAGTCCAAAGAAATAGTCGTTGGCTCAGATCGGGAAATAAACTAGTCAAGTAATTAGCTAATTTGGCAGCTACTAAGCTTGCCATCAGTTCTAAACGGGGCAAAGTCATTGTTTTCAATGGAGCTACACGACCCTTTGAAATGATAAAACTAGTGCGAATATGTCGTTTATCATCTAGGTATCGAAAATACCCAACCGCACCATACGCTTTAGGACAAGCGTCAGCAAATATGTGAAGGCTGACATCATATTTCTCGATACTAACAAAATACTTCCTTGAAATATAGAAAAGTTCTGCAGTAATTTTAATTCGGATCGCCAACGCACCCATTCCTTTCTCATCTCCTCTGGTAGGGTTTCATCCCAATCAAGTCCTGCAATCCATATTTTTTGTAACAGGATTTACATCATCATCGTAAAGGGCTGAGACAATCCCATTGGATTGTAAACTCTCGCTACAGTCTGAAGAATAGTTCTCTTAGTAGCCTTTTGAGGAATACGATCGAATGAATTCTCTAAAAATTCACAATTTAATTTTATCTCGTCCATTTCTGGGGTCCAAACCATGCCCACAAATTTTGACTCTTTAGTCAATCCCACGTTAAAACCCTTTTCAATCCATAAAAAATTAAGTTCCGAGGAATTGGATCTTAATTTCCGCAGATCCATCCCAGCATTTAAGAAAATTTTAATTGCGTCTGTTGACAATCTATATGCATCTTTTATTGTGTCTGCGCCATAATACAAATCGTCTACATATAAAGATGAATCGAGCATTTTATAACCTTCCGGATTTGTATTTACATACTTTTTTATATGATACTAGCTGTTACCCGCCCGCTTCGCTGGGTATTTCATGATATTTTATAAATTTTTACTGCTTATATATATGTATAAATTATTGATGTCTAAGTCCTAGCAATAAGAATTCGATTGAATTGAAAAATATACTTATACCAGTAACTGTCACCTGTTGATAAAAAAAAAGGGCAGAACTAATCTAATTTGTATTTTCTAAAAATCTCTAAAATTGAAGCATAGAATGATGTTTGCTCTTTCGTAACTCAAAAACCAAGTGGATTCCCGCAAAACCAATTTTCGGTGGATCTCTACTCCGTAAATTGAACATGCAAGCCAAATTTCAAGTCTAAATCTAACAGAAAAAAGCAAAAGTTTTACTATAAATATCCCCGTAATCCCGTTGAGAGCCGTTTTCCAAAATTACCGCTCTTAGCGGATTTCAACTCAACAAAAGAAAAATGCAAACCAAATTTCATTATTATAGTCCTTGTAGCTCGAAAAAAGTAATTTTTTTTTGTCAATACGTCCCAGTAACCCCCTGCACTCCCCCAGAACTTGATTTGCTTAAAATACATTCGTAGTTGATCCCTATTCAACAAAAGAAACATGCTTAACAAATTTCAAGTATATGGGTCTAACAATTAAAAACAGGAATTTTTTTCTGTAACTCCTCTTGACCCCTCGCAAACATCTTTGGGGGTCAATTTTCATTTTACTCTTTGTTAGAGGAACTCTATTTCATGAAAGGAACATGCCTACCAATTTTCAAGCAGGATGATCAAGTAGTTTAAAAATGGAAATATTTATCGATTACGCCTCTTAATCTCCCGAAATTAAACTTGGTAGTTGATATTCGCGAAACCCATTTTGTAGCGGTTCTCTACTTTACGAAAGGAATCTGCTTATCAAATTTCAAGACTGTACGTCGAACAGTTTAAAAATGGGGATAATTGTCTATAACGCCACTTGAGCCCCCGCAACGCCACTTCTGGGTCTGTTTTCACAAAACCCATTTTGTAGGGGAATCGCACTCTATGAAAGGAATCTGCTTAGCAAAATTTGAAGACTGTGCGTCCAATTAATTAAAAATGCAAAAAAATTATCAATAACGCCCTTGAACCCCCGCAACACCACCTAGGGGTCGATTTTCACAAAACACATTTTGCAGTGTATTTCTATCCTATGAGAGGAATCTGCTAACCAAATTTCAAGACTGTGAGTCTAATAGTTTAAAAAAAGAAATAATTATTTATATCTGCCCTTATCCCCCTTGGGGGTCAATTTTCTCCAAACCCGTTTTGTAGCGGATATTTACTCCATGAAAGAAACATTCCTACCAATTTTCAAGCAGGTAGGTCAAATAGTTTAAAAACGAAAATATTTATCTCTTACGCCACTTATTCCCCTGCAACGCCACTTAGAGGTCTGTTTTCACAAAACCTTCTTATAGCTGATCTCTACTCTATGAAAGAAATCTCTTTATCAAATATAAAGACTGTGCGTCTAATAGTTTAAAAATGGAAATAATTATCTATAACGCCCCTTAAGTCCCCTCAACGCCACTTGGGGGCAATTTTCACGAAACCCATTTTTAGCGTATCTCTACCCTATGAGAGGAATCTGCTTACTAAGTTTCAAGACTGTACGTCTAATAACTTAAAAATAGGAATTTATAACGCCCCTTAAACCCCCCGCCCCCGCAACACCCTTTGGGGGTCAATTTTCCCAAAACCCATTTTGTAGCGGATATTTACTCCAGGAAAGAAACTTACCTACCAATTCTCAAGCAGATAGGTGAAGTAGTTTAAAAACGGATATATTTATCTTTTACGCTCCTTAATCCCCCGCAACGCCACTTAGAAGTCTGTTTTCACAAAACCCGTTTTGTAACTGATCATTATTCTACGAAAGGAATCTATATATCAAATTTAAAGACAGTGCGTCAAATAGTTTAAAAATGGAAATAATTATCTATAACGCCCCTAAGCCCCTGCAACGCCACTTGGGGGTCGATTTTCAGCAAACTCATTTTGTAGCGGATCTCTACTCTCTGAAAGGAATCCGCTTACCCAATTTCAAGATTGTACATCAAGTAGTTTAAACATGGAAACAATTATTATTAAAGCCCTTAACCCCCCTTAACGCCCCTTGCGTTTCGAATTTCGGAAAATCCTTTCTTAGTTGATGTCTACTCTATCAAAGGAACATGTCTACCAAATTTCAAGTCTGTAGGTTGAATAGTTCCAGAGATTTCGTGATTAGTCAGTCAGTCAGTCAGTGAGTGAGTCGCTTTTCTCCTTTATATATATAGATTTTATCGTCCTTGCTAAAATTGCTGGATTACAGCAGAGTCCGAATGGAAGACGTTTAAATCTTAAAATTTTACGTTCATCTTCACTTTTACCATACCAAAGAGATTTTAAATAATCCCTATCCTTTTCTGCGATACTTATCATTAAAAATGCTTTGGCAATATCTCCGTTAAAAGCAATTTCATATTTGCGAAATTTTAAAATTACGTCCAATACAAGAGGGGCAAATTAGGCCCAATATCTAGAAAATCATTAAGGGATTTTACGTTTTTAGATCGTGAAGAGCTCGCGTCATAAACAACTCTACAACTCGTAGTTTCATTTTGCTTAAGTATTTCTCTATGTGGCATAAAATACGACGAATCATATCCTTCATCTGAACATTCCTCAACTATACCCTCTTTAATTTGCTCTTCTATTACTCTTTTATAATGCTCAAAAATATAGGGATTTCTATTTAATCTATTCTTTAGATTTTCAAATCGCCTTAATGCAACTGCGAAATTATTTTCTAACTGACCCATTTCCGCTTTCCATAGCAAGCCAACAGAATATCTATTATTTTCAAATTGTATTTGCCTTTCGAAACCCTGAATTATCTCCCTCTCCTCCTTAGAAACAGTTGGGTTGTCATTAATTCCCATCAAATCTAAACTCCACAAGGATCTTAAAGAGTCCTTCACGCAAGAAGAAAAAATTTATAATCGCACTGTTTTGAGTTTCGAATTCTCCCTCCCGTGTGTAGGGGGGATCTTGTAACCCTGCCGGTACCCAACCAAAACGAGTTGAAATCGCATAAATTTCTTTCCCTATTCTGACCTTTTCACCTCTTACTATTTGCCAATAGTGATCCACCCCAATGAGAATTCCCATTGTGGTCTCGGACATCTCCGCAATGTGTAACCCTAACTCGTTCATAGCCTTTAGTGTCAACCGCGAAGGGGCAGTGACCTCTGCCGCCGTTATAACTTCAGTAACAAGGCAGCTAACTTTTATTTTATTTGTTTGCTTCATATCCGAAATAAACAACTCGACAACGGAGAATGTTTTGGGTGTGGCATGAGTCATTCCGAAGGAAAAAACAGAAAGTCTTTCTTCTCCTACAATTTGTAAGTTTAATTTTTTCACTAAACTAACATGTATAAAAAACTTCGCGTAGCACCACAATCTAGAATTAAATTAGTTAACTCAATTTTATCCTCATGAAAAGCTAGTATGGAACATGTTTGTAATAAAGGATCTTTTTTACATTTTGATTTATTTTGAATAATAGAAAGAGAATGCTCATTCGGAGAGTTAATTGGTTCTTTTACGATATTACTTTGCGGGTTTTCAATATTTTGATTGGCAATTTGATTTGAAGTTGTTCGTTTGTTGTTTTGGTTTAATCTATTAGTACATATTGATTCATGATGCGATTTAAGTCCGCATTTTAGACAATTACTTTTATTTTTACAATTTTTACTAATATGATACTTCCGGAAACAAATATAACAACGATTTTCGTTACGTAATTTATATAACTTTTCTTTTACACTCTTATAACAAGAAAATGAGTAATGGCATTGATTACAAAAGATGCACACACGATTGTCAACAGTATTGAAACTCGCAGCCGTGGGTACATTTCTAGACATTTTTCTATTTTCAAATTTTGCCTGTTCGAAACGTGGAGAACATGTATTTGTTTTCTCTTGTGTCAAAGAACTAACCGCTTCAAGACATTCTATTTCGGTTTTAATGAAATTCAATAAATCTGTCACGCTTATGTCTTCTTTTGAATTTTTTCTTCTATTAAATTCCAGAACAAATTCTTCTGGAATAGATTTTAATAAAATTGGTATTAATAATTGACCAAATGATCCTTTCGTAACTCCCTGAGAATCCAGGTTTCGAACAGCAATTTCTATTTCATCGTATAAATTTCTTAAACCTTTAACATTATTTGAATTCTTTACCGATTCTAGTTTTAACAATTTATTCATGAATTGACTAATTATGTCTTTTTTTTCTTCAAATCTTTCTTTTAAAGCTTTTATGCTCTCATCATAATTCTTTTCATTTAATTCTAGTGAAGCTACGACATTATGTGCTTGACCTATAAGTAATGTTTTTAAATACGCAAATTTTTCTATTTTACTTAAACTTTCATTTTTATCTATCGTACTTTCATAACTATTCCAAAATTCTGTAAATTTTGTTGGGTCACCTGAATATTTTTCTAATACTAGTTTGGGAAGTTTTACTGAACTGTGAGCACTTTGCAGGTTAATCCTGCTTTCATCAGGAATTTTATTAAAATATTCTGTTCTTTCTCCTTTTCCTAACACTCGTGCTTTTCACAGCTCGAGAACATTTTTCCTGATATTCGTCTGAATTCGTTACATCCGTTTCTAAAGACTCTAATTCTATTAATGAATGAATTGAGTCATCAATTTCTTTTAAATTACTTTTCTTTTCTAATAATAATTCATTCAAATCACATAATTTATCCCTGTCATCATTTGTTTCTAAATGATCTTCAACTTTCTTAATTAGCTTAGTAGTTAATGTTCTCAGTGCAGTTCGCTTACGTTTTAATCTATCTAATTATTCCTCCATCATTTCGTGTCAATATAAATGTACCCAAGACTGCAATTATTACTATCAAATCTTCAAATTTAAAATCAAATATTTTAAACTCTTACCTCAACCCTGGGCACAGTTTGGACGTCGTAGTAGGTTCTTGGCGGCCGATGCGCCACTAATACATCCGGTGAATTCAGTGGTAGAATGAAGACGACCCTTTTTGTGTTTTATAAGGTTTTATTGCTGGACGACACGGATATGACACGAACATTAAACATATATGATTAAAACTTAGGTTGTATTATTAGGGCAACTACCCTTCAATTACAGATTTCAACTGTACCAAATAGAGCAAGAGCCCACGACCGCCAGACCTTCGTTATTTTATAAAAGCTGAAAGTTTCTCTGTGGATGTCACCAACACAGGTAAGAACGATCAGCGAGTATGGAGTTTGGATTGTGGTTACTTGGGCAGATAACAGGTAGTAAAGGTGTATAAAATAGTACCTCACTTTCTATAAAGTATAAAGCTCAATTTTTTTATATGTTCTTCGGAATAACATTAGAAATCACGTCATCCATGTCTGGCAGGGAGTTCTAACCATACTAATTGTCCGGCAATGGATGACGTGATTTCTAATGTTATTCCGAAGAACATATAAAAAAATTGAGCTTTATACTTTATAGAAAGTGAGGTACTATTTTATACACCTTTACTACCTGTTACCTGCCCAAGTAACCACAATCCAAACTCCATACTCGCTGATCGTTCTTACCTGTGTTGGTGACATCCACAGAGAAACTTTCAGCTTTTATAAAATAACGAAGGTCTGGCCGTCGTGGGCTCTTGGGCTAAAATGGTAGCTCACCTGCCACTGAGCTCCTACACATAACAAAAACAAAAGTTTTGCGTTACAGAGCAGCGCCCTCTATACGACGCTTTTCAACAACGGCAGCTCGGAGTTCAAAGACCATCAATTCGTAATATCTCAGATTTGCGTGACCGTTGCTTAAACATCTGGTACAATCTGTCTTCGGCCATCTACCAAGGACTTGTGGTATCCATGCCAAGGCGGGTTGAAGCTGTGTTGCGCGCCAAAGGTGGGCCAACTCGTTATTGGCAGGTGGTCAAAATGTTTTGACTCTTGAGTGTACATTGTATCGAGAACAAACAAGCATCAATCCACTTCTGTTTTTTTTTAAGTTGGCATGGGGTTACAGTTGTCGAAACATAATTCTTTTGAACAAAAGCTTGTTTGTCAAATTATTTCTCGTCTCGCTTTTTTTCTATTCATTTAAACATCATGTGAAATCAAATTAAAAACTTTTTTTCACATTGCATTATTGGAAATAACGAATTCCGAAATCTTTCCTAGTTTTAAATGAAATGATGATCACATTCTCGAAATGGTAATAAAATAGTTTGATATGTGCAGTAATATTATAAAAAAAAACAAGTAATTTCTTAGAAATAATGATCATATCTAAATAGAAATTAAAAACAACTGGGGAGGGGGAGTCCCTCTGCTCCCAACGGTGGACCGACCCCATTGTACAAATTATACTACTGTTCATACTCATTGCTGAAATTCTAAAACTGTAATTTACATGCATTATGTTTTCAAGATTATTCGTAGCCAAGAATACATTTATTTTAAAAAATATCCAGACGCAATCTGCTGTAGCTAATCTTAAATGGGTCAAATTTAATACAGCATCACGAAAAACTTTTTTGCATAGAGACAGATAAAATTTAAACATTATTTCTAACTAAATCATTAACGCATTCAGTCAACAACATATAAAAAATCTTTCTTTCAATCCATGAAAAATTTAATTCTACAAAGGGTATATTGAATGTATGACTGTTGTTACAATAAAATAATCCAAACCGCTTTCATATTATTCTTTAAAGCTACACTTTCAGATTTTAATATGCATGTCTGTAAAGGAAGCGAAATTGGATTGAGGCCATTAGATATTTATTCAAATATTATAATTTTTAGCACAGCTGACATTTGACGGAAAGATTCAATACAATATACGATTTATATTCCCTTCAGGTATTTTCCTGTATAGAAATGACTTTGTAATTATAATTGTCAAATAAATATCTAGCGAACAGGATGTATCAGATGTTTTTGTAGAAGAAATATTTTAGAAGGAAGAATCAAGGTCTTAATTTAACATAGAGCATTGGCTGAAATTTTAACTCAAAGCAAGTTGGGAATCCATATAAACGAAGCAGAAGTACATTGCAAAAAGATCAAGGGATATATATGCATATATATATGAGACAAAAAATTTTGAATACAAAAGATTAAAAAACATAATTGAAACTTTGGAAGCAATAAAAAGATGAATGTGCTACAATATTTACACTATCTGGCCAAAAGTATCCGGACATCCCTTAAAAAGTGGTTATGGCGAGTGACGCAATTTGATACGTAATTGAAAGTTTTTTAAGTGTTGGTAGTGGTTTGTCAGATTGTATTTATGCGTTTGTGAGGCAATGAGTAAGTCAAAGGAGCTTAGTGAGTTTGATCGTGGCAGTATAGTGGGATGCCACCTTTGAGGGAAATCAGTTCGTGAGATTGCGCACATTCTACAGAAGCCTAAATCTACTGTGAGTGATGTAATTGTGAAGTGGAAACGTTGAGGCAGAGTGAAACGGCAGAAAAACGAACCGAAAGGCCGACAATACTTGGTGAACGCAGCCGTAGAACTCTGAAAAGGGCAATGAAACAAAATCGCAAGTCCTCGTTGGTGGAAATTTCTCAGGAATTCCAAAGTTCATCAGGAATTAGTGTTAGCAGCAGAACTGTCCGTCGAGAGTTAAAAAAACTTGGAATTCCATGGTCGTGCAGCCGCTCACAAGCCAAACATCACTCCACAGATTGCGACGCATCGATTGCAATGGTGTAGAGCTCACCGTCATTGGGCTGTGGACATGTGGAAAACTGTTCTTTGGAGTAGTGTATCTCGCTTTACAGTCTGGCAGTCGGATGGACGCGTCTGGGTTTGGCGGATACCCGGCGAACGTTTCTTTAGTGATTGCATTGTGCCGACTGTTAAGTTTGGTGGTGTAAGCATAATGGTGTGGGGGTGTTTCTCGTGGTTTGACCTGGGTCCGTTAGTTCCTGTGTTTGGAAACATGAACTCTGAGATGTATGTGTACATTCTGGACAATGCTGCACTCCCAACTCTATGGAAATATTTAGGGGAAGGCCCATTTCTCTTCCAGCAGGATAACTGCTCCATTCACACATCGGGGCTTACACAGACGTGGTTTGACGAAATGGGTGTTCAAAAACTAAACTAGCCTTCTCAGAGCCCGGATCTAAATCCCATAGAACACCTTTGGGACGAATTAGAGCGCAGATTACGTAGCCAGCCAAATCGATCATCCTCACGGCAAGCACTCACTTCAGCTGTGATGGACGCCTAGAAGGCAATTCCTATGGTCACCTATCAAAAATTGGTGGAAAGTCTTCCCAAACGTGTGCAGGCTGTCATCCATGCAAAACGGGGACCAACATCAGATTAATATGTGCATCGAGACGCTCTAAGTCCATACCACTGGGTGTCCGGATACTTTTGGCCAGATAGTGTATAAACATTGCAGACTGTGATGTGGTTTGCTTTTTTTTAAAAAAAAAAAAATAAAAGTGGATTTTCGCCAGTTTTTGGTGTATAGTATATGGAAAATTGATTTTAAGACTGTAAAAAACTTCTAAAAATGTAAAACATAAATACTGTAGTAATAACAGATATCTACATGCGTAAAAGGAAGAGAGAGTAAAAAAGTCATTACTAAATTAAAAATTGCAAAAATGCAAAAATTATGCAATTATGTCAACAAGAACTCGAAATGTATAAGAGTATATGTATACATATCAAAATATCAGCATTCAGATGTTCCTATCCTTTGAACGCATGCATAGTGCAGGCACGGAGAATATGCTAAAGTTTTGCTTTATACGCTGATACGATTAAAATTAATATTAATGATTTACATAAATTTAATGTAAACTATAAATACAGAAAAATTATTTTTTGAAACATTTAGGGGCAATCTTTAAAAACCAAGAAATGTATTGAAATAAATGATGTACTTATTTCACACAAAATAATTCTAGTGACATATGTGTGTGTGTGTATTCAGGCTTATTTGTAAAAAAAAAACATCAATTATAAAAGAAGTAACTGAATTTCTAATTTTATAGATATTGTCATCTAAAAATACTTCATTAAAAATTTTAAAACAGGGATTTTTAAAAATAATCTAACAGATATTTGGTAAAAAATAACTGTAATTTTAAGGAAATATCGTTCATTAGTAAATGTCTGAATTATATTTAAGAAGTAATTCTATAACTTTTCGTAAAATAAACTATAAAACTTAAGAATGAAACTGATAAATTAACCAATTTATTAACTTTTTGTGATTCGATATTTTTTTGTGGTAATTTTAGCATTAGAATTTAAATAATGGCAGTGTTAGGAAAAATAGAAGAAACACTGCTTATACAAAATACTGAAATTGCATTTCGATAATCCAAAATTAAACATAATTAATTCCAACTAAAAATAAAGCGTTATACACACATATATAATGTAGAGGTTATATGAAAAGAGTAGTACAAAAATATGGAATTATATGCAAAAGTCTTAATAAAGAGTTTACTGTACCCTCTTAGACGACAAATCGATCAGCACTTGCGACTTGGTGAATCTTCTGTAAACAAGGTAAAAAGCTATAATTTTTTAACGGTAAATGTGTAGAACATTCTAGATTAAAAAGCGCTAGAGATGAGGAACGCGATGTCTGTTGTAAACGTCCTTGAATTTTTTATCTCTTGTAGTTCGACTTCAATGAGGAATTTTTTTTTTCGATAAGCATTCGCAACAATTGCTAATCTCACTCGATTTTTTTAACCATTTCAAAAATATAAGAACAATTTAACGCGAGTTGAGATATTTTACTATCAGATATAAAAATTAGGTTTTCGCAAAAAAATTTTGAGTTTACATTAAAGTTACAAGTTATCATTAATATATATTCTAGATATTTGAAAATTAGACCTAAAAATAAGCTTTTCGCAAAAATTTTAGAATTTACATTAAATCTACAAATTTACATTAATGTATATTCGAGAGATTTGAAAAATATTTGGTTATTATGAAGCAATAATTTTTAAATCATTCGATAACAAATGAAAATTCTCGAAGAAGTGGTCTTTACATCAGGTTTCGGTCTAACGAATATTGTTTAACAGTAACGTTAAATGTGTCCTTTATATTTTAAGTAGTATTTTGTCTTTGTATATCTTTTAAGAGAAAGACTCACTCTCGTACCGCTCACGATATCCTTGAAACTATTAAACCGACGACTTGAAATTTGGCAGACATGTTCCTTGTGGCGAGTAGAGATCCTCTAGAAAAGGGTTTTGCAAAAATCTATCCCGTGGAGGGAGTTGCGGGATTTTATAGATTAAAATTAATGTTTTTTTCAACTACAAGGCTTAGAAATTTCAAATTTGGGAAATGTGTTCCTTGAGTAAGGGACCACTAAAAACAGGTGCTACGAAAATGGACTTGCAAGAGAACGATTGACGGGAGAGTTGTAGATAAGAAAAATTTCATTTTAGCTGTAACACTTACAAGCTTGAAATTTAACAAACATGTTCTTCCTGTGAAGAAGAGATCCTCCAAGAACGGTTCGTACGAAAATCCAAGCCCATGGAACAATCGCTAAACGGGATACTAAAAAATTTCCATTTTTGAGCTAATACACCTTTAGAATAAAAATTTAAAAAAAAATGTTTCTTTTCTTTAGTAAAAATACACTAAGCACTAGTTTTGTGGAAACTGACTTTCCTGGGTTGGAGACAAAATTCCATTTTTGAGTTATTAAACTAACATATATCAAATTCAGCACACATGTTCCTTCTGTCGAGATCCGATTAGATCGGTTTTGTATGAAAATCGACTCCAGCTGGGAGGCATTACAGACAAATTTCCCGTTTTTGAACTCTTAGATCTAAATACTTTAAATCTGGTCAACCGGTTCTTTTCTTTTTGAATAGAGATCCACTGAGAATGTATTTTGTGGAGATTTACTTCCAAGGAGGCTATAGACAAAAGTAAATGTTTCTGAAGTATCAGACCTACATACTTTAAACATGGCAAATATATTCCTTCCGTTATGTAGCGATCCACTAATTAACAGGTTTTGTGAAGATTTTTTATTAAGGTGAAAAAAAAAAACCTCTTGAAAAAACTTCTAACATTAATTTTCAAGTAAACGAATAATGTCTAACTGTAATTTTATTTTTGTCATTTATAGTAAATGAAGTAAAAATTGTCTTTTTCAGAAAGCCTTTTTAGAAAATCATATCGAACACTTTTCAAATTGTTTTCTGTTGCACATCTAACGAGAGCATTAAATTTTAAGTTTTTGATTTTATTCCACACTGCAATGAGGAATAGCGATGTGGGTGGCGCCACATATTATTTTAGTTTGAAAAATTGTATTAATCTTTGACGCTGTATTATAATAAACAAATTACATATTACACAAAATAATCATTATTATATGAAATACAATGTAATGCTTATAAATTATATAAATTTAATGATTTCTTCGAACCAAAAATTTTTATCACTAATTTCAGATATCAAATGTGTAATAAATTTGAACATTGTCATTTAACTTTTATTAATTCAAAGGCCTAGGATTATTGCCCGTGTATGCCTTGATAATATATGTATTCATAATAATGAGAATAATTTATCATAATAATAATTCTTTCAACTATGTGTTTTAATTTATATATAGATATGTAATATTCATAATAATAATCTATATTCATCAGATAATTTAAAATTCCACAATTATTAAAAATGGAAAACTTGTAGCAATCTTTTACAAATGGTTTATTAAGACAAGGGGTGATAAAACAAATGTACATATTAACACTCCGTATTTTTAGTATATAAGCGTACTTTTGTTACAGTGTAAGTGTGTGTATGAATAATGAATAAAATTTAATATGATTTTAATAATCCTAAATTCCCCCAGAGAGAACCTTTAAATAGTAATTTCTAAATTATTTCTCTTTAATATGCACACGAGAATAAAATAAAATTAATGACTGAGTGTGGAAATTTGGAGAGCTGGGTGCTAGTTAAGGTGTCATCCTCGTCACTTGACCGAGGCTCTACATTACGAGGTCCCTCACCTATAGTACTAGAGTAAGTTCTAAGCTTGATAGCAACAAGCAAATCAAATGAAATAAAAATAAATTAATATATACACAAATATGTAATAGGAGCAACATATGAGCCCTGCCATTCGGGTTTATTCGAATTCTTAAATCCGATTGCTGATGTGTTGCAGTGGGAGATAGGGTCCAGGAGTAACGTCGTCTTAAATAACGACATTATAATTAATACTCAAAATTATTTTTGGGTGAAATCAAGCCCATATTCATAGTTGCACAAGTTGTAAAGATTAAGGATAAGATAAGGAATAAGATACGGATAAGTTGTAAAAATAAGGAATACTAATGAGTTTTTGCCGTTTTTTTTTTTTTTTTAAATTTTTTTTAATCAAAAATTGGGCATTTACAGTGAAGGAGCGGTACATGATATTTTATTCAGAGTAGTGTTCATTGCTAGGCATTACTTTTTTCCATATTTTTAGTAGCAAACGGATACCACGCGTGAAGAACGTGTAATCTTTTGAGGCTTTCTACGAATCGACATAACTGTGGTATCTTGATAGGATGTAAAGTGTTGCTCATTCGGACTACTAAAACGGATTCTGGAGTCCTTGGAAGAGGGCAACTTTTTTTCTAACTAATCCTGTAGTTATGATTATTTCAGGAAGTAGTGATAATCATTTATTCAAGCTTATTTCTTAAAACTTTTTAGTTATTGTTATTCAAAAATATGTCTTCTAAATAGTTAAATGAAGGACCTGTTTAAGAAAATTTTATGGGCACAATGCGCAAGAAATCACTTTTATTGCATGGAAATATTTTTTACTATTAAGGAAATGTCTATTGTAAATAACATATATTTCTAACTGCCATTAAAAGTAACAATAAAACTTAAGATGAAACGAAAAAATTTATCAATTTAGTGGCTTTATCTGACTCTATATTTTTGAGTCAGTTTAGAATAATTTGTTAAATAATCGAAAGGGGAGGATGAAGAATTATCGAAATGATAGAAATTAAATACTTAAATTGCATTTTCAAACAACTTTAAAATTATATATAATTCCAATTAGAAATAATGCAACACACACACAAGTACATATAATGCAAAGATTAAGTTAAAAAGTTATAAAAAAAAATATGGAATTATACAGAAATCTTAATAAAGTTTACCGTACCCTTCGTAATAGCACAATTGATCAGCACTTGCGGCTCTTTCCTTGAGTCTCTCTTCAAACAAGATAGTCATAAATGTGTGAATTATCATATGCAAATTGGAAGGAAATCCTAGATTAAAAAATTCGAATAGGGCGTAGGGTCACGGTAGTGAGGAACATGTGTTTAACTTACTATCTGTTTCGATAAGCCTTGAATTTTTTATATCACCTATACAGCCTTCACAGAGGGAATTGTGTTTTTAAATTTATTTATCTAACTAGATTTTTTATTCTTTTACAAAGTTTTTGAATTCCTAATTAATTATACTGGAAGATTCCTAATTAATTACACAGGAGAGCAGAACACGCGCGCGCGCGTTTTCTATTAGATATAAAAATGAGCGTTCACAAAAATTTTCAAATTTACACTTAAATATATTTGAGATCTTTGAAAAGATTTGGTCCTTATGAAGCAATAGTTTTTAAATCATTCTATAATAAAGAAAAATTCTCGATAAGGTGGTATTACATTAGTTTTCCGATCAACAAATACTGTTTAACTATATAATCGTGTTCTTTTAAATAATGTTAGTGCATTATTGTTATTATTGTCTAAGCCTTTTTAGAAAATCATATTGGATACTTTTCTAATTGTTTTCCTAGTACACTTTTAACGATAGAATTAAATTCATGTACATGATTTCATTCCATCTAGAACTGTAATGGGGAATAAAGAAAGATGGGGCCTTTTTATATACTTAAACATCTAAAACTCTATTTGACAAAAGTAAAAAAAAGTAGTTTTTTAAGAGTTAAAAAAGTGTTTTAACCCATAAGTTGTATTATAAATACATCGCATTTTATGTATAAAAAACTGTCTTCTTTCTTTGAAGTGTTTTTAATTGAATTAAATTTAAAAATTCATTAGAGCCAAAACATTATCATTAAATTAGGACGCTCAAATGTGTAATAAAGTTGCATATTGTCTTTCAACTTTTGTTATTAACCCCTTATCTTAAAAGCTCAGGATTCTACCCGTGTGTAATACTGACAATATATGTATTCATAATTATAAAATATAATCTGTAAGCATAATCAATTCTAATTAATTGTAATAGATATTATAATGATAACACACACACAACAATAATCCATATTCACACACACAAAAATTTAAAATTCCAAAATAAAAATTGGGAACTTTGGGCACTTTTTCGCAAAATAATTGTTAAAAGGGTTAGTAAAAACGCCATTAACACTCTGTATTAATACACAAGTATTCCCTTGGCTCTGTAAGTGAGTGCACGAATAAAAAAGCAATTTGAATTTGTATTTTATTACATCAAATTTTCTTTCGAGCCCATATCGCTTATAAAAACACCAATCATTATCTTACAAGTATAAAAGTTACAATTGTTTTAAAAAAGAACGGATGCCTCTTTCTAAATGTCGTTACCAACTTTAAAACGCTTTTTATGAAGAATCTGCTTTTTCGGAAAATGGAAATGGAGGCTGGAATTATTGAAAAAGATATAAAGATAGTTAACTGAAATTAATACATTTTTATGTATTATTAGAATCGTTTTGACCAGCTTTCTTTAAAATTACAATACTATTGCAAAAACACCTTTACAACCACTTAAATGTAAAATGGGTTTTTAAAGGAGTTCATCTATAATTAATATTAAAAGCTTTAATTTTATTAAAAAATTAAAATGAATGGTCTTTTTAGGACGTTTCAGAAATGAGCAATGGTGTAACTAACAAAAGTTGAAAACAGAAAATTCGTTTCAAGTTTTGTTCAGAGTGGACCGCGTTTACGTGTGTTTCACTCTCTTTTAGATCATAAAATGTTTTTTTTTTTTTAGCTTTTTTTCTGATAGAGATTATTAAATAAAACTGAAAATTACCATAAAGACTTCGTATCTCAAAATGGAGAAAATGTGTATATTTTTGCTCTAAACGGACATACATTATTTATCTGATAGGTAAAGCGCTGCGATAGAAACTTATCATTGAGCCTAGGAGTGATTTGATGAATCCTGAAGGGATTTTCTCTCCTTTTGAATTTCTTAGAAATTCGACGCTGAAATGTCCTCTCGTTTTACATTTGCTTTGATAATTTGTTCTTCATTTAAGGTTTTTAGAGAACGTAAAATATTTTCACTATCGTTGTACTTATCTATCGTTTTACGTAATCGTTTGTTTATTCCTTGTAACACACAGTATATTATAATTCTTTTATAAGCAAATCATTGTAAAGAAGCACTTTTTCTCAAAAATTAATTTTTAGCTTTTTCCACACTATTTTTGTCTTGTTTATCTCGGTTCTTTTGTTGATAGTAGAGTAATCAAACCTAGGCTTGTTCTATCTATTTTACTTTGTTTTATGACTGTATATGGTTAAAGCCAATTTAATTTCTTTTGAAGCGTGAAATTTGCTTGATGTGTATTATTTACAATAGCATTTTATGAAATAATTGGCGTTTTTTTCTTGATAACTAAGCTAAATTGGTTTATGTGTTTCGTTATTTATCTCAGAATCAACAGCACGCGTAGAAACTTATTACAGCTTTATTATTGTTTTTTTTATTTGTATTAATATTTTCATTCATTAATTATTATTTAGCTTAGCTTTATTTAAGCCCGCGTCTTTATTTTTTTCGTATTAAATTAAATCTTTGATAAAGAATTCTATATTATTAATACAGGTGGCCGTATGTTAAATATGGGCCTCGTATTAATAATTATTTTAAAATTTTGGATACATCGGGCTTAAAACTTTTTAAAAATTACTTCCTGGTTGCTGAGTTTTATTTTTAAGAAATTAGCCTGTTTAAGAACAGTTATTTCAGCCAAAAATAAGAATAAAAAATTAATTTCAATAACTATAGTAAGGAAGAAAAAGTTTTTGTACCGTGAGTTTAATTGTTTAAAGTGCTGTAAAAGCTTCAAATGATGAAAATATTTTCGTGGCCTCACATACAGCTTTGTGAACTGAAAGGTTTTTCCAACCATTTAACAACGGCTACAGAGTAAGAAATTTTTTACTGATTTTAAGTTATCCCATATTCTTACAGGGCATGGAAGTTTTAAGAGCTATTTGTCTACGCTTACATTAATTCGTAGTGATATTTGTTCCTGTGGTCAGGATGCTGAAACTGCGGAACATGTATTGTTGTATTGTAACCTACATTTTTCTAAAAGAGAAATTTTTAAAAATGAGTGGAAACGTTTAGGTATTTCCTGTCCACCTGTTTTGTCTTTGTTGGTCAATTGGACTAAAAGCCTTAAGAAATTTTTTTTTCTTTTTTTCTAAATATTTTTAAAGTTTCATAGGTATCTCCTTCCCACCCGCGCCCCTTTTCCTCATATTTGTGTAATTTCTCTCTTCTTTTTTATTTTATATTTGTATCGTAAATGTTTTATTTTAAAACTTTTTTAAAATTATATAATTTTTATCACTTACATCTGTAGGCCTCATGTTATGCAATATGCAGCATGAGGAGTTTTGCAAATAAATTAAATAAAAAAAATGGTTCAGGAAATATGTCATCTTAAATAAGGACATTTTACTTAAAACTCTAAATTACATTTCGGTGAAATCAGAGGCATATTCTTAGTAGCAAATTTTGAAAATTTATGAAAATCACATTAATAGTTCTTAATTTTTTATTAGAAAGTTGAGTAGGTTTTTCTCTTATACGCATCAAAATTTTGAATTTAGAAAATGTATAAGGAGATGTTGAAGGATTAAAATGAAACTGATATTTATATAAAAAAAAATTTTCACCAAAATATATTTCAATTATTATCTTCATAAATGAAATCAAAGCAAACTACAATGAATAAAAAAATATTTACGCAGTTAGGTATTTTGAAAGTACAATACCATTTTTTCCTTATTTAGGAAAATTTAGAAATCTCATTTCAACTTAAAAAATATGAAAGCACTAATCATTTGAATAAAAATATAAATCCTTTATTTAAACTCAAATAACAATCGAAAATAACGAATCAAAATAACAATAATTTTTTCTTTCCAGTGCCAGATTTTCTCAACTTTCTAAATAAAAATTATTTTTTCTTATTCATTTTTATCATCTCAGTTTACGAAATTCAGATAAAATATCTTTCTTCTTCGGTGGAAGCTGTTTTGACCCTTGTGACCTAGACTGCTGCTTTGGGACACTTCTGAAGAAAAAAAAACTTAATTCTTTAGATTTCTCTCTCACCAAAGGCCCTAATCTTGAGTTAAACATTCAATTTCATCTTCAAGCTGAAAAAAAAAAATAACAGCGCTACTTCGTCCATTGCATTTTTCTTACATGACGTACTACGTTGGCACCAGGAATTGTAGAGTTATCATCTGAAGCTTGTACAAAATCTTGTCTCAATTAGGCATTGGAATTAAATATCTCTCTCGGTACGATATTAGTGAAATAAATTTAGAGGAAATTCCTAATTCTGAAAGCATAATTTCTTTAAATTCAAAGGAAAAGTAATGTATTTTCATACAGCTTGTGTTATTCAAACGAACAAAAAATCTAGCGCACTGTTTTTTAAATATTGTAAGATTTAACGACATGTAAATCTTTGTAACAGAAACTTTCTATGAGCAAAATAATACTAACTTTAGATGAAGAACTCATCATTCTTAATGTTGTCTGATATATATATATACCCTGTATCTATCTATCTATCTATCTATATATATATATATATATATATATATATATATATATATACAGGGTGTCCAGCCTTAATGTGACCCAATAGCTAATTCCCGAACCGCTCGGTTTAGATATGCACTTCCAATTTAAAAAATGTTTTAAAAAAGGTAAGGAATGTTTTTACGTGCGTTTCGAACCAAAAGACCCATTTACAAAAAAATTACAAAAATTAACTTTTTATACAGTCTCCAGGTCCTATCACTTATATTTAGGAAAAGATGCAGTACACAAAAACAAAGTAGACACAAAAAGTTTCATTTTATTACGATAAAAACTGGCCGAGTTATGCCTACATAAATTTGAAGCATCCGAGTTGCTCAGAAAAGGGGGTCGTATATAAAGTGAGTTTAGAGCACAGTAATTCACTATCTATACAGAAAGAGCAACAAAAAAAAACAATCAAATAAAAATTAAAACATCGTAGTAAACATCATAGATTGACAATTTGTATTGCGGTATGGCAAACAATAAAAATTAAATTAAAGAAATACAACTTGTACTGAAAAGATTAAAACACCTTGTTTTAACAAATAGCAGCAAAATAATACAGGATTTGCCTTTCAAATTATAGCATAATGTGGAATGATGCGCCAATCATGAATCAGGGGTTTTATTATATCAGAATGACCAAATTAACTTAAATAATGGTGAAAGCACGTGACAGGGAATACGTCTATTGCAACTCCCAGTTTTATACAAGCGCTGAACAGCACGAGCAATTGTGCAATAAGAAGGATGTCTTCGAGTGGGAAATTTTATGGCATAAAGTCTTGCCGCCTCTCTCTTATTTCGATTACACTGCCCATAAAACAGTACCATTTCGCAGTTTCTTCATTTGTATACATCTCGTTCTCCCCTACTACAATTCGTAATATTCGAATACGACTGTATGCAATTGCAAGCGACTACACAACAGATTTCAACGTTCGTCATGATCAGCAAAAACGCAGCAAATCAAACTCAAGCCGCAGCATATAAGTCAATTTTTTGGAACTGCTTTTGAGATGTTTTCTGCGTCCAAAATATTTTATTTTTTTCTATGTTTTACACGTGCACAGAATAAATATTATTTCATAAGTACTCAGTTATTGTATTATTAACGCATGCTTTTAAATTTAAAAACGATTTACATAAGAGTGACGTGCCAGAGCGAAAGTTTCCTAGCAGAGTTCCAACTTATTTCCCTTTAGAGACGGCCCCTTACTAGCTTCTTGAAAATAGCCGAGAAAATGCATACAAAGTGTGATTTTCAAAGTTCCATAACTCGTCCAGTTTTTATCGTAATAAAATGAAACTTTTTGTGTGTACTGCATCTTTTCCTAAATATAAGTGACAGGACCTGGGGACCGTATAAAAATTAATTTTTGTAATTTTTTTGTAAATGGGTCTTTTGGTTCAAAAAGCACGTAAAAACATTCCTTACCTTTTTTAAAACATTTTTTAAATTGGAAGTGCATATCTAAACCGAGCGGTTCGGGAATTAGCTATTGGGTCACATTAAGTCTGGACACCCTGTATATATTTAAACTGAAGAAATATTAATCGTTTATTGTATAGGAATATTTCTAGTATCATTTCTACTTATTTAGGCAATTATAGTTTTAGAAATTAAACATTGCTTATTTAAGGATTTGTTCTATTTTAAACTCCATTGCAAGAAATTGCGCCATAATTTATTCTTTAAAGGAATTTTTGGAGGACAAATATTTTACAATCTGTTGTAGACAGTGCCGATTTAAGCTCATTTCGAGCTCTGGGTGCAAAAGATTTATAGATCCCCTTCGTACAGGAGGATCGAAATTTTTAACCATAAAATCTGGTTAAGGCCAGGTTATCCGGGCCCTTTTGGGCCTCTCCAGGCCCCTGGGCACCCGTCCCAAGCGTCCAATGCATATACCGGCACTGGTTGTAGATATAGTATAAAAAATAGCAGACAATTTCTTCGCAACGTAATACCTTGACGCCTTTAGTATTCTTTAAACATCTTTCAACTTCAGATATTTTCGTAATGATCATAACCACTGGTACAAGAGTATTCAAATTATTTTCCTGATAAGAGTCCTAAAATTAAAAAAAAACTGATTAAATTTATACAAAATTAAAAAACATACCTTAATATGTAAATAAATTTTAACGAAAAAAAATTAAGGTAATATGCCAGTTCGTTCCTTATAATCTGCTTTATGATAACATTATCAGACTTTAACGTTCGATTTATTTTGAAGAAGTAAGTATTTATCAATGATTTTAAAGGTGCATAACCCAACTGAAAATTAAAATACGAAGTTCAAAAGCTCATTCATAAAAATAAATTAGAAAATTAATGTCAGAGTGGTTAGTAATTAACTTTTCAAAGAATAAGCCTATGAAAAATAAATGTAAAGTTTTCTTGACAAACTGAAGGTAAAAACAAAAAAAATTTTTCTTAATACTTTTGATTGAAAATAACTATCAGCACAAGTTAAAATACTTACAAATAAGAAATTTTTTTACATGTATTTCTTTTGCGATTGCTATCCTAC
Source organism: Trichonephila clavata (assembly GCA_019973975.1). Lineage (NCBI taxonomy): Eukaryota > Metazoa > Arthropoda > Arachnida > Araneae > Nephilidae > Trichonephila > Trichonephila clavata. The sequence continues at coordinate 29,352 of BMAO01025210.1, forward strand.
GCACACACAGTCGTTTTTACATATTATTCTTGTCAAACTTCCAAACTCAAACTTAAAAAGGATTTAAGCAAGAGTAATGTTGACAAAATAAGCATTCAGTAATTTTAAACTTCATAATTTGATTATTACAAGTGGCTAAAATCTGTTATCATCAGCAATATTTTGATAAAAATATATTTGTTTTATTTAATAAGTATTGATCTTCTAATGCCCCACAACTTTCTGCAAAAGGCTTAAAAATAGTTCGTCTCATCTCAAGGGTTATGTAAAACACTAGAATGATTAAAAACTTCATTATGGTCCAAAAAGTATAAAAGAAAACAAAAATATATCTCTCTGTTCAATGTATCTCTATATATAGTAATAAAAATTAAACAAACCGAGACAGAAAAATAAAAATTTGAAACAAAAAATAAACTTAAGTGTTTACTATAGTTCTACTTTTGGATATTGTTTTAGTCAGGATCGTGAACAAATAAATCTGACAAAAATAATGGCAAAAAATTGCACAAAACCAATTTTAAACATTATTTTTTTACAAAAATTCCTTACCAAGGGCTTGCAGCTGATAGTTAAATATTCATATATAATTTCAGAAATAATTGGATTGTCCGGTCGCACCATGATTCTCATTTTCTTTATTGGCTTTCCTTACCCAGTCATCTTCAATTTTTTCATTAAGGTCACCTCCATATTCGGCAGGTAATATAGAACGCGGAAAGTAATCAAATAGTTCTTCTACATCAGAATGAAAATGTACCTGAAAAAATATTAACTCTTTTATAAAAGTTTATTGCACTATTAATGGAAAAATATTGTTTGTAGAAAAAACAATAAAAATTCAGAAGGTAAACGTATAATGTAATTTAAAACTATATATTTCTCTTTTAACTTTGCATTCTAATTTAAGTTTAAAAATAGTAAAGTATTCTGTGCACACACACATATATAATGGGAAACATTAAATAATACCATAAAATATTACTTATGGAAAGAATAACTAATTTTAATCAATTTCAAGAATACACTGTTTTAAAAGAATTGAAAACTGCAACACACACTCCAGGATTGACTGAAACATTTTCAGTCAGTAAAAATGACTGGAATTTATTTCTAAGAATACTTTTTTCAAGTAATGTGTACTTACTCCCATCAAATTAAGTTTCAAAGCTAGCAATTTCATTTCGAATTAATAAAAACCAGCCAGTTATTGAACTGTATCTTTAAAAAAAAAAGGTTATTTTTGCTTGAATTATATGAAGTATCCGAGAAAATTCTGTCATTTTTTTAACTGATGAAGAGAAAATAAAGACAAATATTTTTAAATATAATATGAATATTATTAATATATTATTCATCAAAACATATACCTCAGCATTAAGTAACATTTTTCTATTCACGAATTAAATTTTTAATCCTATCTTTTTTTAAAAGAAATTCATTTTACTTTCAAAAGATATCGATACCTTTATTTACAATTCTTTATTATGAAATTTTTTGCACACACACACACACACACACACACACACACACACACACACACACACACACACACACACACACACACACACACACACACACACACACACACACACACACACACACACACACACGCAGGAATCCATTGCCACAAATGTTGTTGTTAGGAACCATGAGACAAAGAAGCAGAGGAAAAAAAACCGAGCAACACATAAATGGGACAGAAAACGCGTTTTATTAAACGATTTCACAATAAAAGGTGTTTAAAATTATGACTAGAAGTCGTCTGGCAAGACTGACAGAACTACTGCAAGGAATTTCTGACATTTTGGAAGATTACTCCAAGCAGAGTGCTTGATGTAGATGGCACTCAATTGAAGGTTTCGTGAACACCAATCCTGCTGGATTCCGTCAGTCGCAATCCGTTTCCCGAGGTAGTAGAATGAATTCGTATCCAAGCGATGAACTTCCAACATGCTGATAGTAATTGCAGATGCTTATTGTAACGGGGCGGTTGCTCCAGGAACGTGATTCGAACAGGCGTGCTTTACATCACACGACATTCGCAAGTGTAAACAGAAGGTTACGTGAGACTGATTTTTTAACGAGTTATCTGGTTCGAACACATGTTGCAGTACAACCTTGCAATAAAATGTTTTCTGTCCCACCAATGTGTTGCTGTTTCTGTTCTTTTCCTCTACTTTTTTGCACCATAGCATATATTGAAAACTTTGTGCTTTAATGTACTAAAGTCACTTACTCTTTTTTTTATTTTTTCAGTCAGAACTGGTTTGAGGGCCACCCAACAGGGTTTGACCAAAAAGGATTGATTAATGACGTGGACTTCTTTATATCGTGCTGGAATGCAGTGCTGAAGCAAAATACAAATTTTTTTTAATATTATAAAACTTTCTACAGGTAAAATGTTACAATTTATATTATATTGTTACTAAAGTGTTTAATACATAAATAAGTTACAAATTAAGCCCTATTCTGTTGAATTTTAAAAGCATACAATTAAGAAAAAAACTCTAAATTTACGTATAAATTTTCTTTTCAAAGAAGGGCTTATTGATTTTAGAAGAAAGATACATTTTTTCCCTCAAATCTTACGAGAAACTTTACATGTGTTACTTTGAATATAGATTGCAACTTTTAAAGACATGACTCAAAATATGAAAATTTATAAACGTGAAAAAACATGGTAAAATTTAGAACTAGGAAAAAGTGAGAAAAATCACAACATTAAAAATAAACACACGAGAAAAAAAATGAAAATAAATTTATAGGATACCGTAGAAAATCGACTTACCATCGATATGTGGTAAAATAAATACAAATTTTGCGGTGTGCAGCATTTGAGGTGTTGAAGAGTAGTTCCTTTGAAGTCATGAATGAGCTTGAATCCGTTAATTTGCGTCATTGGATCCCGAAGTATTTGGATAAACCAGAAATTGACCAATCGCTTGAAATCTTCCACACAGAGTTCGTTTGTATCGTATTTACCTGTTTAAAAGATAGTTTGAATTCAGATACATACATTAAATTCATGCGAAAATGATTGGAAGTGATTGTTAAGAGATTTCCGGTGGCTCTTCTCACAAAACAAACATGAAGATTTCTACGCAACATGACTGCAATTTTCAGACCTTAAATAATAACGCCATAAAATACAAATACAGTAAAATACATTTAACGCGAAAACGCTTAAGATGAAATATTGGTTAACGCAAAATAATCCAACGGTCTCTACAAACTACTATGCATTTTTTTCCCTTAACACGAAATAAAAATCTCTGTAACACGAAAAGATTTCCTTTCTAGGAATAAACAAAATGCAGAAAACACCAGCCATGTAGGCAAGATTTAAGAAGGGTGTGAAATGATAGTTTCCTACTGTTTCGTAGAAAGGAGATTAACTTGGCTTTAAAATACACTCGGAATAGCCTATGACAAACCAATTTTGGTTTATTTAAAATTTATTTTTTTTATTTATCCAACACCCGTGCTTGGCTTCTTGACCATTTGACGCTAAGCCTTTAAGTACCGACTATCGATGTCGTCAGTCGGGTATAAATCGAGTCCAGTGCATTGGGGCAGGTGGTCGCCATCCATTCTGGCTTGACCGCAGAGTGGGCAGGCCTTGTCAGCAGCCAGGTCAAGCCAGTGGAGGTGTACTCCTAAAAAGTTATGTCTGGTGGTTAAGCGAAAGCGGGAAACAGCCTCGGCTCTCTCCAGATGCCTCGGGATTGGACCTACAGTGGCCAGAGTTTCCAATGGCTTTCTAAGGCTCTTGGTATTTTGGGTCACAGTAGTATATTTGTCAAAGAATGTGGAAATGAATGCTTTTTGCTCTTCTGAGAGTCAAAGGGACTTCCGGTTGAGATGACTCGGCTCCCTGTTTGTCTTTTTGGTCGGCTCTCTCATTGCCAGGGGATCCCAACATGACTTGGGATCCACTGTAAGACCACAGTCCAGCCATATAAGATCAGCTCCACAATTTTAGTTCGTCACTGATTTGTGTATTATTGAAACTACTTTCTCACCCTCTACCCCTACAAACGTCACACAAAAACATCTCATCTCTCATCAATTGGCTTTGGAGTTCGGATCGTAAAGTTAGATGATCGATTCTTACTAGGAAAGCATAAGGTTTCAACAATAATCGATTATTGTCCGGCTCACCCCAACGTTGTATTGAAAGCTGTATAGTTTATCTTTTTGCCTCTGAAACACAACACGTGTTTTGTAGCCTTGTGATCGAGGGATTATAGCAGCGTTGCTCAAACTATGGGATACACCCCCCCCCCTTAAGGTGTGTGATAATCCTACCTGAGGGGGCGGGGCGCCAGCATATCGAAAAGTCGAAAATAAAAGATTTAAAAAAATTATTGATTTACTGAAAGGAATCAAAACAAAATATATATACATTCTGAGATAATCAAAAAATACACATTTATATTGATATAATATAATTATGAATGCATCAGTACTGCACAATGTATTTGATAATTAATTTAACAATACTAAGTTAAGAGCAAATTTAGTAATTACTACTGAACCCTTGGGCTTGTATAAAATTATATCCGAAATCTAATACTTATCTTAATAATTTCTACAATTTATAATTTTAGTCGTATCGTAGTTTTAGCGTCAAAGTACGTTATTATTGAATTCATTTTATTATTATCGTTTGGAGAGGGCGCCACGAAAATTATGATTGAAAATTGGGCCCCAAACATTGATGATTTGAGAAGCATTGGATTATACAAAACATGAAATTTTTCTAACGGAAGCAATAGTTTCGAAAATATTAACTCGTAATCGAAGCAAATGAAGATTTCTCGATCAATTTATTAGATGCTCTTAGATGTAAATAAAAAGTAATAAAATAAACTTAATTTTGTTGAATATGCATCTATCGTGAATTCTTAACTTGAAATTCTCTTAAAACGAAAAAATATTTAAATCCCTTCCAGTTTCTTGTTAAATTATTTCACTGTAATTCACTAAAAAGAAAGCTACTCTATTTGCTGTTTACCATGTTGAAATATTACAACTGTGCTCCCTTCTGGACACCTTTTCGGAAGGACACGAATAGTCTTAGTGGATTCTTTAGTGAGAAAGAATTCGTCTGGAATACTGTCAAATAAACGAGGGTGTTTCCTTCTTATATGAAACATGCTTCTTATATGATTGAATGCCTTTCCGGTGTCATATTTGCTGTGTCTTAAATACTGAACCAAAAAGTCTTCCTCGAAGTCGATTCCACTTGTTAATTGTTCATCTGTTGAATGGAATCAGAAATAAAAAAGACATTAATTTGTATCAGATATGAGAATACAAATCATTTGCAAAAGTATATAATAATATAAGTAGTTGAAACATGTCAGCATCTCGACTGCTTAAATAAATATATAGCAGCTCATTTTTTTAAAATAAAATATGAAACAAAATTTCACACAAAAATACAAAAAAATATTCTAAGTAAATTTAATTTACCTAAGAATGTAATATAGTTCCAAACAATTTCAATTTTATTAAATTTTGTTGTGGATAATTTAATTGAAAAATTTATGGTATTCAAAAACAGTCAGTTTTAAAGTGTATATAAGTATATTTTTCTTTTTTTTATCCAATAAGGCTGCGGATTGGTATTTTTGCCATTGCAGAGCTAGTACATCCCCAAGAGCTGGTATCACTTCTTAGTGCGGTGCCGTATAGGCGGATACCAATCGCCGCAGGTAATTTTGACGCCCAGTTTCCTCCCCAGAGAGAGGCACCTGAGCTCTAATGTTGCGAATTTGTAACAGGATTTAATTTTGCCGGGAGCGCCCGATCCAAACAGACACTCTAGGGATCTTTTACATGCCGCATACGACGCATAATCATACGACATTGCAGCTGTCGATTTTCTGCATCACGAAAACCCACCGACTGGGGCTGGGGTCGAACCCGCAACCTTGGGTGCGGAAGGACAACGACAAACCAACCACGCCACCCAGGCGGTGTATAATATTAATGAGACAAAAAGGACCATTCCACATTCGCTATAAAGTTGTATTTGGTTTCTATTTATTTTCATTTTATATAAAGAGCCTTCATCAACATTTTCGTATCAATAATGTTAAATGTATATTAATTGTATAATTCTTCATATATTTTGTGATTTTTTAAAAACTTATTCCAAATTATTTTTTGAACAATTAAATTTGTTTCCTCCATACATCATTTTTAAATGATTATTTTTAAAAAATTTAATTATGTACATTTTTATAATAAGAAAAAAAGGAAGTGATACCTCGTAGCATCTTTCTGATTTCCAGAAGACTTTGTACCTTCGTTTCAGGAGTCTCCTTCAGTTCCTCTTTTAGTTTTTTTAAGACAAATTCCGGTAAGTATTTCATTTTAAAAGGAAGGGTCTCATCCCCCTGGGGTATTGTTTTCGAAGCTTCAGAAGACATATCTAATAGACCAAAAACAACAAATAATAATATTGATTCATTTTTAATAGGATAAATTTAATGATTAAAGGTACATTATGACCACACTCAATGATTCCGCACAATTTTTTTCAAGTTGAAAGGATAGCGAAAAAAATATTTTTGTTGTTTTTAACAAAAATTATTTTCTAGCATCCTTATTGAAGTCTGAAATCATAGACAAATATTTTGTTGTTCGGTGTAGATCCGCTAAGAACGCTAATCTGCGGAAAACAACTCCCGAGAAAAAGCTACAGGGGTGTTATAGATTTAAAATTTCCCGCTTTCGAGCTTTTTGACAGACTTGAAATTTGTCAGCCATGTTTCTTTCATTAAGAAACACTAGCTAAGAAAGAATTTTTCAGAAATAGTTTCTTAAAGAGAAGTATAAAAATATTTAGATATTTGTTTTACACAAAATTTAAATATTTACAGGCAGATGAACCTGAGACTTATACTATAATTAAACTATGCTTATTTATTTTACTTCGCTATTTTATTTGTTAAATCGTTTTTTCTTTGGATAATTTACAAATTACTGAAAATGCTTCTAAATATTAGTTAAATTGTGACCCCCATTAATTTTTTTTCTCCTTCTATCTTGATTGTTATAATGTTCAATTCAGTCGTGTGAAGGAAGTGTATACATGCTAGTATTTTTTATAAATAATAAATCAAATTCCCAGAGAATTAAATTCAAACTAAAAACAGGAACACTGTGAATTTTTAATGAAATTGTATCTTTCGAGATAAAATTTTCCTCAAACAAGAACTAATTTAAAAGTCATTGAACAATGGAATAGCTTTATAAAAAGAGATGTCAGGATAAGCAGCAAATTTGTCTCGAGGATAAATCCTTGAATTGTCATTTTTTTGACATTTTCCTACTATATATTGAAATATATATATATATATATTCTACTATCATGTTTTTTATAAGTTCTAACCACAATTTTCTATGTATTTTTTTTACTTCTTGTCAAGGGCAAAATACAAAACTTATTTGAACAACAACAACAAATCCTATTAAATGGAACAGAAAACTTTAATCTTATTTAAAAAGAAAATGACTGAAGATTATTTAATTAATAAATCTGCGATAATTTATTTGCATGAATTAATTCTAGCCAGGACAGGCGATGAAAATGCCGGTAAAATGGATTAAAATTAATAATAGAGGAAAGTTTCGCCGTGTCATTGAATTGCAGTACATTGATAGTAACTTATTTTTTTCTCATAATTATGCAAGGAAAGGTCCAAAAATTTAGGGAAAATTCTTCTCAGCTTGAATATTTTAAAATTCATGTACCCTTAAATTCATTTCCTTGCGCAATTATGCTTATGTTCGTGTAACATTTAAAAGCACTGCCGAAAGAATGGGGTTTTTTTTGCAACCTTTCAGATTATACTTGTTGTGATACTGCTGAAAAAGGTCCTCGTAAGTTTGTCATATAATCGAATTTAATAAATATTCTATGGACTATAATAATTGAATCGGTGGGATACTGAAGCACTTCGATTGAAATTTTAACAAGCTATTGTGACTTTTTAGAGCCCACATGTTCTGATGCGTTATCATGCAATCAGTGGCGTAAAGTATATCCTGGCATCGAGTGGAAGCCCAGGGCTCTAGCGGGCCCTAATCCCGACTGATGCCAAGTACGTCCTCGTGTAGCTGAACAGTGTGTGACGTTAATATTCACTTAACAATCGCGTAAATCCGGATTTGCTTAAAATATCCAACTACCCAGAAATTGACAATTTTTTTATGATTTGATTTTATAGACCATCTTATTTGCTTTTTAAAATACTAAATTTATTATTTTCTGTATATACAGAACAAAAACCGCAAGTGTTTTAGTAAAAGCAGATGCCATTATTTTAAGCCAGATATATGTCATCCTTTAAAACGCGATTTACTCGAAATGTGTTTTTTTTTTAAATGCTCAAAGGCCAACGACTGCTAAAAATGTTTGAAAAGTAATTAACTGAAAATTTTTGTGTATGCTCTGTTTAATAATAGAAGTGTTTTAACTTTCAGATTTATCAATCACCGTTTTATTACAAAATTTACAGCCCTTTTATGTGAATATAATCATTGTTTTATTAAGCAATTTTATATAATAACTAAGATAAAGTGCTCTAGTTCTTGTAGAAATTAAAATATCTCTTATCCTGAAGATCATTTCAAACATGAATAACACAGCAGCACTTCAGAAATGAAAAATTGAAACTTTGTTCATTAACTTTTAGTACAGAACGGGCCGCGTTTATGTTATTTTTTGTCAATTTTTACCAAATTTTTCCCATTTTAGTGATAATAATTTCTTTTTCTCTTCTTAATTTTAGCATATTTCTCTTAAAATGTACTAAAAAAAATCTAAAAACAACAAAAAATCTCCAAGTCTCCATTTTTTAAAAAAAAAAGTTTTCGCAAATAGTCGGATACCTTAAGTCGAGGTATTATTGTACTAATTTACTAACCTTATGTGATTCTTATTAGCATTATTTTTTACAAAATCCAAAGAGTCTGTTTCGAAATATTAAAAAGATACTGAAATTACATTTTGAATTCATTTTAAAATTAAATATAATTTCAATTGGATATAAAGCGACGTACATATATATATATAATGCAGAAGTTAAGGAAATAATATATAAATATGGAACTATATGCAGAAGTCTAAATAAAATTTACTGTACCCTCTGAACCAACAAACCGATCAGCACTTGAATCTTCTGTAAGCAAGGTAAAATGTTATAAGTTTTCGAAATTAAATATGAAGAATCTCTCTGATCAAAACACGTCAGTGAAATAAAACATGATGTCTGCTTCAGATAGCCTTGAATTTTTTACCTCTTGTAGTTAAGACTTCAGTGAGGAAATTCTGTTAACAGCATTTAACTATACCACTAGATTTTTTAAACTATTTCAAAAATGAAGGAACAATGTAACACGAGTTGAGATAATTTTACTATTAGGTATAAAAATGAGTTTTCCGCAAAAATTTACATTAATGTACATTCGAGATAGTTGAAAATTATTTAGTTACTGTGAAGCAATAATTTTTGAATCATTCGATAATAAATGAAAATTATCCGAAAGGTGGTCAAATATCAATTTTTAGTATAATGAATATTTTTAACAATAACGTTAAATGTGCCCTTTATAGTAAAAACAGTATATATATATATATATATATATATATATATATATATATATATATATATATATATATATATATATATATTGATATATTGTTTTCACCTATCTATATATTCAAGTATAAAGGCTCACACCTCACAATATCTCTGAATCGATTAGACCATAGGTTCCCAACCTTTTTTGAACTGGCGCCCCCTTTTCTAGTAAATATTTCGATAGCTCCCCTTTTTCTAGTGAATATCTTGATACCCCGCCCCCTCCCACTCTAGAGAAATAAGAGTGTACATAACAGATGGTAAAAACAAGAGTTGAGTTTTAAAAAAATGTCCCATTACTAATAGAATACAATTTTGATGTGTAACATCTTTACTCTCGGTTGCTGGATATTTGTTGGAGTGATTTCGTGAAAAGGGACGGAAATGCGTAACAGGAAGTCGGGGAAGCGCGCGCTGTTTGATTTGACCAATAAACGCGCTTGGTGATGTCTCTTCGCTACCCTCGCTCGGGATCCAACTCTACTAGCCATCAAGCTAGCGAAGAGTGCGCTATTTGATTTGACCAATCAGCGCGCTTGGTGGTGTCTCTTCGCTAGCCTCGCTTCGAGGTTCAACTCTAGTAGCCATCAAGACGACAGCTTTTTTATATTGTTAAATGTAGCATTTCAAAAGATTCGAATTCAAAAACTCGATTTCGTTTTCATGACTTTAAATCCACTTCGCTCATACCAGAAAGTCTTATTGGACTTCATTCAGGCTAAGCTTGCAATTCTTACACTCAACTGTCAAAATCTCAGGGCTTGTTGTGTGTTAAATCTGAGGATATATTTATATATGTGTAAACTGTATATTAATAATTATATTTCTTGTTAAGCGTCTGGCAAAGTCCATCATTCTTAAAAAAATACAAGTAAGTAATATGGAATTAGTGCGAATCCTTTTCATACTTTGAGGTTAATTTTCTGTCGCTGTCGACATAGATTTTTTAATTGTGATTAAAAAAGATTTCTCGATTAAAAAAAACTAATTAAGTAAACGGGTATTTTTGATTTTCTTTAATATTCCTAATTTTTAAACATGCGCTTGATGGTGCCTCTTCGCTACCCTCGTATCGGGGTCCAATTTTAGTAGCAATCAAGCCACCAGCTTTTTGTTTTATATTGTTAAATTTAGCATTTGAAAAGATTGGAATTCAAAAACTCGGTTTTGTTTACTTGAATCTAAATTCACTTCACACATACCAGCAAGTCTTATTATATTAGACTTCATCCAGAATAAACTTGCGATTTTTACGCTCAATTGTCAAAGTGTCAGGACTCGTTGTGTATGAAATCTGAAGTTATATTTATATCTGTAAGCTATATTTTTAACAATATTTACTGTTAAGCATCTGACAAAGATTATGATTCTTAAAAAAATACGAGTAAGTAATATATGGATATTATTGATCGTCAAACAGGTGGACTGGGTATTGTTATTTAATATATTGGGGACATATGTGCGGCAGAATGCATATTTGAAAATGGACAAACAGTCATTTCGGTGGTCGCATATATTTCTCCGAATCAAAACAGTTAAAAAAAAATTTTAAGATTTCCTTCATTTTGTACTTTTACCGTATACAGAAGGTGGTTCTGCTCTCTTTTAAAAAAAACTCACTCGCTTCCCAGGATTTTGAATGGTGATTTTAACGTTAACTTCAGTTTGCCAGAAGCTGAGCCACTCATAGCTTTTCTGAAAGATGAACTCAAGCTCGACATGAACACAAATCGAAATGTTTCGACAACTAACAGTGGTACTGTTACTGACGCTGTTTTTCAGCGATTTTTAAAATACTTTGAAATCAAAAGTATATGTGTCATATTTTAGTTTTCATAAATCTATTGTCTCCGCTCTTCCCCAAATTGAACAAGGATAAATATTTTTGATAAAAAAATTGCATAACTCCTTGTGTTAATTAAATAAAATTTTCATTAAAGATATATTTATTCGATAGAAAATTATTTCCAATCATACCCGATTCATTTTTTCAGGATTAAAATCACTATTGCGTATTTACCACGATAACATGTCAGATGTTACACATCATATGCGACTACTGTAAGGCTTTTTTTTTTAATATAATTTTTTTTTTCTAAAGCCTCAATTTTTTTACTTGCGTATCTCAAATAAATATTATCACAAATATATTTAAATGTGTAATATTATATATTTTAGTCGTAGATAGGATATTGTTGTAATTGAAACGCTACTGAATTTCTTCATTTAAAAGAGTAGAATAAAAGTTTTAGCTTACCTGTTATACAGACAGGCAGGGATTTGATGATACGAAATAATTCGTAATAAACTATTGCATTCAAAATAAATATACATTGACAGTTTTAGCCTTTAAAGAATCCCACTTTAATTCCTGGTGAACATATTTAATTATGTTTCTTGGATAATACACGAAATGAAATGCAGTGGACGAAACATTTTCCCTACTGCTCACAGACAAAGACAACACATGTACTACAGAAATTAAAAAGCACTATATCATTCAATTTAATGTAGGTCTGAATGTAATGTTATCTTGAAATTTTTCATCCACTTCCCGAACTACCGTTATATGTGAATTTTCATACATGTGATATATAAATGATTTAAACGCAATCAGCATAAGGTAGACAGTATTAAAGTTTACTTTTGTTAGTACATAATCAGCGTGTTTTTTAAGTCTTTTTTGTTTAATGTACCCCATCCCCTCCATGCCATCTCAACGCCCCTTTGATTTGTTCTGCGTGTTTTACCGCCCCCTTAAAAGCCTCGAACGCCCACATTAAGAAACTATGGATTATAGATCAACAGGCTTGAAATATGGCAGGCATGTTTTTTTTGACGAGTAGAGATCCATTAGGAAAGGGTTTCCCGAAAATCAGCTAGAACGAGAGGTGTTGAGGGGGGTCAAAAAAATTATAATTCATGTTTTTCAACTATTAGACTTAAAAATTTAAAATTTGGTTTGTTCCTTTCCTTGAGTAAAGGATCCATTAAAATCAGTTTATTCGAAAGTAGACTTACAAGGGGGTAGTTGACAAGGGAGTTACAGAATTAAAAAAATTCAGTTTTTCAACTACATTCATGTCCATAAATTAAGGATAATTCAGAATCACACAGAAATTGAACTCTAAAATAAAAATTTCACCTGTAGAATTATCACACACATCTTGAAGAAGAAAATGAAATTTACAGGAAACCCACAGATGGCGCGGATAGTACGTCACAATGACGAGAGTGTAAGAGAGGGGAATATAAGGAATGGTGGCAAAGAAGTAAAATTGTTCACAAGTGCTTTAAAAGCCTTTCAGTGCAATAACCGCATAGTTATGGCACAAAGGAAGCATTTGGATGATTTTTTACGTGGTAGAATTATCGGACGACAAGAATGTGGACGTACCCAGCTGGAAGTTTTCGAGGAACTTGGAATCGCCCAGAGTGTCATCTTCAGGCTTTGACAACGATTCGAAGATGACGGTAATGTGAGTAGATGTTACAGCACAGGTCGCCCTCGAGTTACAACGCCGAATGAGGGGCAGTTACTGCCAAAAGAAACAGATGGAGCTCAGCATCAGACCTATCTCGTCAGCTCTCTTCAGCTACCAGTACGACAGTTTCAAGGCAGACCGTGTACAGACGATTAGGGCACATTGGTCTATATGCTCGTAGGCCTATCAGATGTGTTCCCCGAACCGCAACTCACTGTCGCCTGCGATTAACCTGGAGTGGAATGCATGCATTGTGGACACCGCAACAGTGGTCCTGTGTGATGTTTTCCGACGACTCCAGGTTTAGTTTGCAGTCTGATTCTCGCCGGACTTTCATATGGAGAGCCGCCAGGTACCCGTTACCACCAAGAGAACACCATTGAACGACACCGTTACGGTGGTGCAGGATGGCTCGTTTGGGGCGGAATTATTCTTGGTTCCATAACTGACCTGCATGTTCAGAGTGTAACGATGACAGACCACATCTATCGGGATGTCATTCTGGAACAACATGTACGTTTGTTTCGGGGCGCCATGGGTGCTGAATTTCTGTTTATGATGACAACGCCCGTCCTCACCGTGCAAACATTGTAGACGAATGCCTTCAATCGGAGGATATCACTCGTATGGATTGGCCAGCATACTCACCGGACTTGAATCCAATAGAGCATGTGTGGGATATGCTTGGCCGACGAATTGCTGCCCGTCAACCCCCTCCCACCAGCCTACCGGAACTTCGGAGGGCATTGCTTGATGAGTGGTGTAATTTTTCCCAAGATCAGATTGATAATTTGATTCTCAGCATGCGTAGGCGTTGTAAGGTCTTTATTGCATCGTCCGGGAGACATACTCCGTATTAACCATCATACTAACCATGTTATACTGTTTTTTGTAAGTAGGTTCTTTTTTGAAATTTGCTCCAGGGAGTGTAAATCGCAATTTTTATTAATTATGTCAAACATATAGCATCTTTTTTGCTCTTTACCTTTTGTTTAATAAATAGACTTTACAAATAAGTCAAATTTGTTTTGCTTCTGTCTCTTTCTTTACCTGAACTTCATTATCCTTAATTTATGGACATGAGTGTATAACACTTACAAACTTGAAACTCATCAAACATGTTCTTTCTGTGAAGTAGAGATCCTCTAAGAACGGTATTTACAAAAATCGAAGCCAACAGAACAATATTTCCACGAGATACGAAACATTTCCCCATTTTTAAACTAATACACCAACAGAATAGAAATTTGGAAAACATGTTTCTCTTCTTGAGTAGAAATCTGCGGAGATTTTCTTTCAAGCAGTAGGGTTGAAGAAAAATAAAATTCAGCTTTTAAACGAATAGATTTGCATAATTGAAATTCATCAAATATGTTCCTTCTGTTGAGCTGTAACGGATCTCTATCTGTTAAGAACGGTATTTCCAAAAATCGACTGTTCGGGGAAGTTGATTTTTAGGGCATTGCAGACAAAAATTCTCGTTTTTGAGATCTCAGATCGATCTAGATGCTTTAAATTTGGCTAACCTGTTTCTTTATGAGCAGAGATTTACTGAGATCATATTTTGTATAAATTTACTTCCAAGGGGACCATAGACAAAAATAAATGTTTCTTAAAAACAGACCTACACATTTCAAACTTGACAAATATATCCCATCTGTTATGTAAATGTACACTTAGTACAGGTTTTGTGAAAATTTACTCTTAAGAGGATTAGAGGTTACAAAAAGTTTCTCGAAAAATTGGTTTAACACTAATTTTTTGAGTAGCAAATATTGTCTAGCTGTAATATTAATTATGCCCCTTACAGTGAACGTAGTAAATTCTTTTTCAGAAAACCTTTTTAGGAACTTATCGAACACTTTAAAACTGTTTTTTCTCGTTCAACGTTCAACGAGAGCATTAAGTTTCTGGTTCTGATTATTTAAAATAATAATTAAGTCTCAAAATTATTTTTCTTATCTGGACACAAAACACCTTAAACCTACATTGTACCATTTTTCTAATATACAAATACTAATATACAAATACTAATATACAAATTACTAATATACAAATACAAAAAAAAATGTAAATTACAGTTTTACAATTTGAGCGATGAGTATGAACAGTTGTTTAATTAGTACAATGGAAATGGTCCAAGGTAATTTATTTTTAAAATTTATAAATTCTTAGGGAAAAAAAACTGACGCATGTAACTTCTACGTTCGTAATGCGGAGGTTAAGTAGATTATAGTGTATAGATATATGGAATTTTATAGAATTATTGTTAAAGTTTACCTTGTCCCCTGAACTAACACAAGCGATCCACACTCGCAGCTTAAGGGGACGGTGGACCTTTGAAATTAATTTCTTAAATTGTTATCTTAATTAGCTGAAATTGGAATCAATATAGTAGATGATCACTATAATTCACAATTTAAATATTTTTTTAAAAAAAATAAATTATAATTTGATTTTTTTAAAATTTTTTAATTTTTTAAAACTTTTTTTAAAAATGCTCCTTGCGCGTTAGTTTTTAAGATATTTTCTTAATTTTTGTTTTATATGTATATGAACTATAACTAAATATATCTGTGCATGGATTTTAAATTCAGAATAAAATTTGATGAAAAAAAGATACATTTTCTATACTATATGAAATATTTCACCAATTATCACACATTCGAGGTAATCAAAACAACGTAAAATATAATCCGTTAAATTTTTAACAAAACCAATGAACAAATTTGTGAATTATATCATTTTTTATAACTTGTAAAAATTTTAAAGAGATACGATGAAATATGAAACGCAAGGAGCATTTTACGTAATCATGAAAAGAGAAAATTCACGAACTGAGAAAAACACATTTTAAACATTTATTTGTGTAATATGAAATAATAAAACAAAATTTTACATAATTACTTACCCTTACATGAAAATCAAACATATAAGAGATTATTACAGTAGAAATCTAATAAATATTTTAAAATTTGTTATATTTAGTTATAAATTGAATAATTCAAGTTATAGCATCCGCCAAGCTGATATTTATAAAAAACCATAGAGTGGCAAGACATTCACTTAAAATTTACCAGCACAATATGATAATCCTTCAGATTTATATTTTTGTTTTCTATTGTATTAGAGATTTTTCGCTTCTTAATTCTTTTGCAGTTTGAAAAGTTTTAATTCTACTTTGCTTTAATCGGCGGTCATCTCTCGTTTCACTAATTTGCATCGAGGGTATGGAAGTGTTTTGATGCACGTTTCTCAAGGTAAATAGGGATCCAAAATTAAACTCACTTACTGCTGTTACAACAGATATTTCCAATCTTTTCTTTGATTGGAAACTTTCTTTTTGGCAGTGACTCCAGATAACACTGTGCAAACATTCATTTGCATTTTGACTTCTACCTGAAGTACACCGGGACAATATCTCGTTGCTTGCTAATCTCTGGTACACAGGAAGAATCTTCGCAACAACCTCCTCAGTTAATTTTGTCTTCATAACTGAATGACTTTGAGGGGATTCTCCATTCGCCAAAGCTCTTTTATAAAAACACCAAGAAAGTTTGCCATCAGGACATTTGTTGTGTTTCGGTTTGGTGTCTGTGGAGGAACAATGATAAAGTGTGGCATATATTGCACTTTTCATTTTTTCTACGTCATCGCAATTATCTTTAATTGCTTTTCTGTAAAAATTAGTTAACTTAACTATTGTGGTTTCTTTTAAACTACCAACCTTTTTGCCTCCAATACAAACACCTTTGCTTCACCACTCTTTCACCTTGCTGCGTAAACCAGTTCCTAAGCGTTTTGAAATATGGTTGATACATTCTTCTTTTTTAATTTGTTTATCTTTTCCGTAAATGTTCAGCGATATCAGACGTTGGAATGTTTTTGAATCTCCGTCTGATAGTATGCAAGTGTAGCACATATTGCACTCCTTGATGGATCTTTGCCACCAAAATTGCAGCAGCTTCCATTTCCATACTAGACGAGGAACCTGTATGATTTATCTGACATTCAGATTTGTGACCTTCATACCAAATTGCAAAATCTGGACTATCCCTCGAAAGGTCTCTTACTGCAGCAGTACATTCCGTACAATACTTTGACAGTATTTCATAATCTATTACTAAGCCTGTCAATAAATCAATTACAACTCCTATCCCGTACAGTGATTTATATCCCCGCTTTTGCCAAGATCCATCAAATGACACAGTTATGTCTAAAACACCAGTTTCCTTACCTTCATTGTTCAATTCAAGATGTTGCTTCCTAACTATATTTCTCGCAACTTCGAGGATCTGATGTTTCACCTCTCTATTTTCTTCGGACAAAATTTTAATGTGCTTCGAAAAAGATTTTTTGTCCATTGTATTCATACCAGTCACTAATGAAAATAGTTCCAATCCTGCGTGACCTTTCCCAAGTCTTAAAAAAGAGGAAACCATTTTTTTGTTAATGTCAAAAAAAATTTTGTCTTTTACACGTGCACTTGAAAATGAGGAATTCAATACTGCCTCACAACTAGAGCAAACCAATTCTAGTTTTGATGCCATACCCAGCTGCGTTGTTTTTATAATATTTAAATTATTCATATCACATTCAGGGCACTTTACAGTTGACACAGTAAATTCTTCCATACATTTGTATCAACTAATACATAAGTTGGATCATTTTGTTCACTTATCACATGTTCTGCAGAAGTGTGTGAGCTTAGAAGAGACAGCTTTCTTTCTGTTGCTGCATTCAGTTCACTAGAATTTAATGGGTAAGTGTTTACTTCATTATTTTCATAATTAGAGGACACATTACCACTTGCATCAGGGTCATTTTCACACACATGTAAACTTTGATGCTCCAGTTCTATTTCTTCAGAGGCCCATCTTTTCTTTGCTTTTAGCAAAGCCTGCATTTTACGTTTTGATGGCCTTCCTTTTGGAACATGATATCGAGAACAAATTCTGTGCATTGTACAAATACTGTCAAAATTATTATTTCCATTTTTAAACTATTAGACGTACAGTCTTGAAATTTGATAGGCATATTTCTTTCAAAGAACAAAATGAGTATTCCGAAAATAACCTGCAAGGGGTGGTGCGAGGGCTTAATTGTGCCATTGAGGATAAATATTCCCACACAATTTTGGGTTGTTACACCTAACCACTTGATATTTGGCAAGCATGTTTCTTTCGTAGAGTAGTGATCCGGTACCAGAAAAGGTTTTCGAAAATAGATACCGAAGGCTTGCGAGGGGTTAATTAGGCGTTAGAAATAAATATTCCCGTTTTTGAACTATTAGACATCCAGACTAGAAATTTGATAGGCACGCACGCCTCTTTCATGGAGTAGATATCAACTAAGAAAGGAGTTTCCCCAAAATCAACCCGAGAGTGTTTTCGAAGGGATAAGTGCCGTTATAGATAAATAAATATTCATATTTTTTTTTATCTATTAGGCCTGCAGATTTGAAATTTGGCTAGTATATTCCTTTCAAAGAGTTGAGAACCGCTACAAACGAGGCTTTTGTGGGGTTTACAAGCACAAGGGGTTTTCTATGCTTAAAAGGAGTGTTACAGATAAAAGAGAATTTTGTTTTATGGAATTATTAAACTTAGACTTGAAATTTAACTCTCTCTCTATCATATTTCTTTAAGAGAGGATTTTACAAAAATTAACTTCCAAGAGGGGTAGCGAGGACGTTTTATATAAAAAATTCCCTTTTATGAATAACTAAACTTTTACATTCGAAATTTAGAAAACATATAACTTTTGCTGAGCAGAGATAAGATAAGAAGGAGCTTTTCAAATGTTAATCCCCATGGGTGTTACGGGAGTGTTATAGATGAAAAAAATCTCTTTTTTTTCAACTATTAGACCTACAGATTTTAAATTTGGCAAATCGGACTTTTTTCTTGAACAGAGATATGCCAAGGAAAACTTTTGTTTACTTTGCAATTCATTTAAATTTAACACATAAAAGAAATTTTTTTTCGTTCAATCTCTATTGTTTATTTTTCAATTCATCTGTGTGAAGAACAGGTATACCAGCTAGTTTACAATTAAATACAGTAGAACGTCGTTTATACGAACGTTTATTATCCGGAGCGTCAAACATCCGTACCAAAGTCCGGATACGATTTCGAACAGTGCAATGCTCAACATTTGTTTCTTGTACGGCCATAACCGACGGGAAAACCCAAGGTGAGGGATATTTGGAGAATTTCAGTTGTGTGATTTGGTAAACATCTGCGCGAAATATTATGTCAGTTTGTTTCCAAGTGAGGGGGGTGTATACGTGCTCTTTTGTTGAGTTTTGTTGATGTAGAAACCTGGATGCCATACGATGCAGAAGACTGTGGATTTCAAATGCTAAATGATATTCGAGATAGTGACATCCGTGCAAGAAGAACCCGACCCTGTCGGCGATGAAGACGAGGACAACAACAACAACCAATAAAGTGGCAAGGGTCCATCAAATTAGAACGCGTGTTCTGCGTTAGAGACAGCTACGGATTGGTACGAACAACCATCAGAGTACTGTCCTACTCAACTACTGCTGCTGAAGAGAATCAGAGACCTTGTAGTGAAAAACGAAGGTGTACAATGGTACAGCGAAAAATAAGTGATTATTTTCCACAATCAAGGCAAATTGCGACATTTTGCCCCTATTTGGTTTTTTCTTCAAGCACGTTTCCCGCATGTGAAGATTTTCAATATTTGTATAGTGTCCAGTATCATTTACTGCATGGATCGCATTCGGTTTTCGGTTATCCAAAATATCACGAATACAAACGGTGTCCGGTCCCATTTGATTCGGATAAACGACGTTCTACTGTAATACAATGTAATAAAAGACCCAATACAATAATACAATGTAGAAACATTTTATACTTACCCTCTTCCTTATCTTTGGAGATAAAAATTGTTTAACTATTGCCCACAAAGTAGAAAGCAGTAAAGAATCATTTACCAAGTGAATTTCTTTATACCGTGCTGGAATACAATCCTACAAAGTAAATGCACGAAATATACATTTAAAATTTATAAACAACTACCAGCATGGAACATTTTAGAATTAGAATGTATCATTTTGGTAAAAAAGGGAAATAATGTACTAGGTGTTCAATGGTATAAACACCACTGGGCAGCCCCATTAGAGAGAAAAAAAACTTTATTGTTATGAAAAATGCATATTATCATTCATTAAATGTATCCAAATATTACAAAGTATTAATATAAAGTTTAGAGTAAAATTAAACTTTATTTATATAATTTTTTCTTACGATTGCAGCATGATATTGGAAGCGCAGATCCTGAGGTGTGCAATACCGCAGATGTTTCAACGATGTGCCGCCAAAATCGTGAATTATCTTAAATCCATTGATTTGAGTCATCGGATCAAATAAAGGCTGAATGAATAGCATAAGTGCCAACCGCCTGAAATCATCGAATGATAATTCACTGGGATCCCATAATCCTGCAAATGCAACTGTAATTAACATAATTACGCATTATTTTTTAAAAAAATATTGGATGAATAAATATAATGCAGTATGCCTATACATATGTGCATGTGTGGTTAATTAATACTAAGTATTTTTCCGATAACTTTGAATGGACACGCTATCCCTTTTTTTAAACATTAGAGTATTGCGATAAGAATTCGCATTCCTCACATGGAGAGGGCTAACATTCATCAAATATACCCTTACAGTAGAATGTCTTTTATCCGAAAGTTTATTATCCGGAGCGTCAAATATCCGAACCAAAGTCCGGATAAGTTTTCGAACAGTGCAATGCTCAACAGTTGTTTCGTGTAAGGCCAAAAGTGACGGAAAAACCCAAGGTGAGGGATATTTGGGGAATTCCAGTTGTGTGATTTGGTAAACATCTGAGCGGAATATTAAGTCAGTTTGTTTTCAAGTGAGGGGTGTATACATGCTCTTTTGTCGAGTTTTGTTGATGTAGAAACCAGGATGGCATGCGATGCAGAAGACTGGATTTCAAATGCTAAATGATGACGAGATTAGGACTTCCGGGACAGAAGAATCCTACCCTGTCAACGATGAAACGGATGACGACGAGGAGAGTAGAACAAGGATGGACAACGAAGGTAGCAAGTGTCCATCAAATGCTGACGCGTTTCTGCGTTACAGACAGCTATGGAGTGGTGCGAACAGCAATCAGAGTGCTGTTCTACTCAACTACAGCTGCTGAAGAGAATCAGAGACACTGCAGTGAAAAAACGAAGGCGTACAATGATACAAAGAAAAATAAGTGATTATTTTCCCCAATCAAGGTAAAATTGCGACATTTTGCACCTATTTTGCTTTTTCTTCAAGCACGTTTCCCGCATGTGATAATTTTCAATATTTGTATAGTGTCCGGTTTCATATACTGCTTGAATCACATTTGGTTTTCGGTTATCCGAACAATCGCGTAACCGAACGGTGTCTAGTCCCAATTGATTCGGATAAACGACGTTCTACTGTATTTCAAATATTTAAAGTTATCTGACTACATTCGGGATGGTGATTTTTCAAAAAAAGCTAATAAAGGAATAATTGTTTTAGATATTTAGAGTCACTTTCGTCAGAAAGTATAGTACGATTCACTGTACGAGTCCTAATGTTAGAACTATTGTGTATATATAAAATCTTGTACCTCTTACCGACTGCGTACAAGAACGCCATAATACATTTAAAAAAGACTAGTAATTTCATCTATCATGTTTATCTAAAGATTTCGGAAATTGAGCACTAATTCTCACTGGAAGGAATAGAAATGTTAAAAGAGAATAAAAGCCCTAACATAAAATTGATAAACATGCAAGCGAATTTGACTATGGTTTGCCTATCTATAATTGCAAAACACGGGAGGAATGAACCCTTTGATATAACATAGCATTAGCAAATTTAAAACAACCGAATCGGAATATACTCGTATATAAATATCTTAATATATTCATTTATTAAATTTGTAAGAATCTTCAAGCAAAACAAATTTCATCATGCTTTTCCCCAGAATCACAACTATTCTTATACAGGACATATTTTTATGTGCAGATACTATCTATCTTCAACATTATTAAATAATAGTTTTGCAAGTAGAAGTTCTAATCTGACGTTGTTTTCATTATAGAGAAAGGGAAATTGAAGATACGCGGAAGTGGTTCAATGAATATTTTGCTTCAAAACCACCAGGTTTCCATCACGAAGGCATCTATCATCTTCCCGATAAATAACAAAACATCAACAATAGAATTGGTGAATATTTCGATTATACGAGTATAAATCTTTGTAAAAAATACTTTTTCAATAAAATTATATTCGATAAAAAAAAAGCTCCGAGTTTCTACGAGTTACACTCCTATTTTTTTCCATTCCTAAGTTTAGTTTCCTGTTCACTTTTTTTCCAGTATTCACACTAGGTTGCTTGACACATTTGAGAAAATGAGTTATCACCACATATTTTATCTTTATCATCGTGTCAATGTTGTTCAAAATAGTGAAATCAACTCAGTCCACATGTAAATTTAACAAGAAACTAATTTCCTACTAATTATTTGTTTTATTAAAGATAATAGAAGCACGTGAAACATTTTGACACTAAATCATTATTAAGATTTAAAAGTATACATTCAACAAAAATCATGCATTTTACGATTCATTCGATATAAATGTTGTAACACTGTTAAGGATTTTAACCCAAGAATGAATACAATAAGTGGAATATCCCATATTTTTTTAATATTTAATACATTACCTATTTGACAATAAACTATTGTACAACCATCTGGACATCTTAATGGAAGAATGGTTCCGAATTTGGAGGATGGGATTTCTGAAAAATAATATTCCGGAACACTCTGAAACAAGTTGCTATATTTCCTTTTCAATTTGATAAAATTTTTCAAGTGGGAAAAAGCCCTTTGAGTATCATATTTAGCTTGTCTTAAAAACTGGATCAAAAAGTCATCTGTAAAGTTGATTTCGCAAATGGTGTCCTCATCTAAACAAAAAGAAAATTGTTTTATGTCTTATACACAATATAAATCAATTGAAAATAATACATATTAATACTCAAATTTAGTCTTGTTCCAGAGGAAGTGATTTACACTTATTTAATGTTATCTGAGTTAAACAAAATATGGTTACACCAACTCTAAAATATGAATTTAGATACTTTAATTTCAAACAAAAAACATTAAGAACTTTGAGGAATCTGTCATTTCTTTTTTTTAAAAGCCTTCAACATGGCATTCGAATCAGTAACAAATCAGTCTATCAAAATGAAATATTTTAACACAATGTTTCCTTAAACTATGATACACTCTATTTGAATGCCCAAGATGTCACTTTTAAATCTTCAAAAGAAAAAACAAGATATCAATCATTGGCATGGCGAAGTAATTTTAGCGCGTTTTTCACATATTGTATTTTACAATAATACAACTAATGAACTTTTTACTAACAGAAAATTATATACTGTACTTAAAAAAAATTAAAAAATTATTAAATTTAAATATGATTCGGTTCATCTAGGGCACAAATGCGACCCAATGCCGAAAACCCGAGGTCAATTGGTTGCTTATTGGCTGAGAAAAAGGTACGGCAAAATAAGGAACGAAGACGAAGACTAATTTTGCGTCCTAATAGCGCTTTGTTCCACTACGTGAAAAACGTGCTAAAAAGAATAAACACTAAGTCATAAAACGTATTTGTGCATTATTTACTATTCCATCACCTTTGATCTTCATAATTAA
>BMAO01025210.1:134916-176015 GCA_019973975.1 Trichonephila clavata
AATCTCATAGAAATATGAAAGAACAACCGACTACTATTAAGCAAAAAATTCTCCCAAAATGTTTAAGCAGAAAAATATCAAAAGAATTACCCAATAAAAGGATTCTTCCAAAAAGATTTTTCAAAATTTCTGCTCACAGAGCTTATTCCAGGAGATCCAACACTCTTGAAACCGATGGAAAGTTTTTATATGTTGTGATAAAAATCTAAATTGCACTTAAACACATCCTTTATACCAGCTTATAAGGAAGACGCCAAGAAAGATTACAATCAAATTTGGTAGGCTATAACTTGGTTGGTTGTCACAAATGTAGAAAATTGGTTGGTTGTCAAAATGTAGAAATTTGGTTTGGTTGCCAAAAATGTAGACATTTTTCATTTTATTAGATTTTTAAGAAGGGTGTGGAAAAAATATAAACTGGTGTGAAGAGTGTTAAAACAGAATCTTCACAGCAAAACCACTAATATGCTGACTTTGAGATCCTTTTGTTGTATGGTGGTTTTGAAATCAGAAATAGCAAGACGATTAATGTATTTGTGATGAATATATGTTCTTAAGAAGTTAAAAGGATAGTCATGATCTAAGCAGCATTGGAAAAATTTCTTGATATTATTAAATTTATCTATTTTGTTGGTAGTTAAGTTATCATTCCTAAGTAAAAAATTCAAAACAATATTTCTGTAAATTGATAGATGCAAATTACTGTTCCATACAGGAATTTTAATTACATAGAAACTAAAAGAATCTCTTTTGTCATAAATGTTACAGACTACTCTATTGTCAATAAGATGCAAGTCTAAATCCAGGAATTCAACCATATTAGAGTTAAAATTAGTTTTAAGAAGGTTGAGATTGTCAGGGTAGAACATAATATTTGGTTTGAATTCACTATTTTTACCAAAAATTATTATATCATCTATATAACGATAAAGTAAGAAAGATTCATTAAAAATATGATCAATTTCAAAAAAATGTAAATACAGGTTAGCTAAACTATTACTGGCAGGACCACCCTGAGGTAATCCTCTTATCTGTTTATAAAGATTCTGATCAAATGCTATGAAATTTTCTTGTAAACAAGATTAACCAGGATATCAAATTTTTCTTTTTCATTGAATTATGCAATTCATATTTATCATAAATTAAATGTAGAACTCTAATCATATCATCTATATCAATAGAATTAAAAAGGTCCTCGAAGTCAAAGCCGTGCATGGAAAAAACTGTCATATCCTTCGTGACTCTAACAATCTCTAAGCTATTTTTTAATTATTGCTGTGTGTTGAAAGCTATCGATAGTATTTTGAAGAAGGGATTGTAAAATCTTCCCAGACTTCGTTATACATGTATTATACCCATTAGTAATACTACGGAATTTTATTGGACTTTTGTGGAATTTTGGTGTTAAAAAATTTCGTGGGTATTTAATAGTTTTGAGATGAAAATTTAATCTTTTGTTTAAAGCCAAAAGACGATTATCATCTTCTCTATTGCTGTGAATCGACTTTTGAAATGCATTATTCTTTAAAATATGATCACTTAATAATTTAGTATAAAAATATTTACATATTATTGCATAATTAGCAGAGACTTTATCAGCATAAGTTATCACGAAATCCTTTTGAATATTATCTATCGATACTTTAAGGTCTTTATACATAATTTCATTTTCAACGTTGAAATCCAATTTTCCAATTTCTATTGCTACAAGAGATCTAAATTGATTGAATGCTTCTATCGGCATTCCGTATTTAATAGCCATTTTAAGGTAGAAAGTATCCAAATCTCTTGTGATTTGTTTTACAACGTTGGATTTATTTTTTGTGATCATAAGTCTAAAGCAAGTACCTTTTTCCATAAAATTTCTCAATAAATCATCTTTTACAATGCCAAGGTCTCCAGTGACAACGTGCTGATGATATTCATCAATATAATCACAATATAAATAGCATTTACATTGCTCCGGACATACGAGCTCCGAAACTTGATTATAATTGAAAATAAATCTGCCAAGTTTCTTGTTATATTCGAAAGCCTTTTTTATAATAATATTTTTAATAGGAAAAAAGGATTGATATTTCTGAAATATACCTGAAAAATTAATTTTGTTAAAGGATTTATTCATAAATAACATGGTACAATATTCTGTAGTGTAATTTTCTACTGCATCTAATTTGATATTAAGATCTCTAATCATATGCATACCATGGGAATCCAAAAACTTACATCTGCTTAAAATATCTGTCATAATTTTAATTTCTGTTTTATTCATTCCAAACATAAAAGATTTAATTAAGCCTGCATTAAAGTTATCATCAAATTTATTAGCTAACTCCAACATAGACCTCTTGAGAGTAGTGCTGTTTCTCTTTCCACGCTTAGATCTTGAAATTCTTGAGATTCCAACTTTAATGTTGTTACCAAAAGATTTATCGAATTTTGGAATATATAAGGACTCTTCAGATTTTTGTTTAAATGATGGCAAAATATTTCTGTTGTTCCAGATAATATTCAGACCATAAAGATAAAATGTTTTAAATGCACCTATACAAAAGTTTTCGAACCACAATCTCTGTTTGGTATTTGGCACTATTTTAAGTATGTGTACAGCTATGTTATTAAATCCATGTTTGTTAAAGTGCCCGATCTCAACCTTACTCTGATTTTTGTTACACTCAAATCTCTTAGAATCAGATCTATGCTGATTTAGTCTAATATTGATAGTATTCGAGGTCTGCCCTATGTAAGAGAATTTACACACATTACATAACATTCTGTAAACACAATTAAAGGTTTTACAAAATATATATCTCGAATTCATATCTAACTATTCATCACTAATCATGATACAAGCCTTGCATCTTTTGTCAGTGCAAGACCTGAATTTAAGTTTTAGACAATGGATATCTTTGAAAGGTTTAGTTTCAGATATATTATCATAACACCTATCTCTTTGAACTTCATCTCTACCATCCAAAATATTAATTTTATGCTCTGGCATACGAGATAATATCCTATTATATTTGGAGTTCCAAAAAATTCTAGTTTTATAAACCTTAGCAACATATGGTTTAGAATAATAAGGGTAAATAAAAAAATCATGAATATCAGAAAAACTCACACATTTTTTTGTATTTTCTAAAAAAATTTTTTAAATATTATTTTAATATATATATATTTATATGTATATATATATATATATTTATATGTATATATATATATATATTTATATGTATATATATATATATATATTTATATGTATATATATATATATATATATATATATATATATTTATATGTATATATATATATACATATATATATATATATATTTTTTTTTCAAAAATTTACTTAATTTTTTACTATATGAGATTTGACTCCTTGCATATAAACTGAATTAAATCAATCACCAATTATCTTAGTTACCTCAGACGATCGAAATCTTCAATAGATTGTGTAGAGAAATTCACGTGATTTAACGTTGCAGAATTACATATTATGTATGGAACTGCTTCGGCGCTATTTTTGTCAACTTTCCTGCATAAAACGAATTGCGTCGGTTTGCGAAATTTAATACCCTATATTATTTTGGATATAAAGAGATGTCTTTATGTTGATGAACGTTTGCTTAGATGAAGTAGTTTAGACAAGTATTACAAAGAGTTGATAAACTTTGAAAAATCTTAGAACATGAATTTCGTTTACGAATATATAGACAAAATTCCGCTGCACCTCTCGAACTTATTTAAAGCAAGAATGTAGAAACGAATATTTTAGAAACTGAAACTGGTGAATGTGGGGATATAATAGGAGTATCAAAAAAATATTATACATTTATTATTTTTTTCAAAACAAGGATATTTTAAATTCGATGTTTCTTTTGAATGAGAAAAAAAATATCACTAACTGAATATTTCCATCTTAGTCTGCAACGTAATTCTATTCAATTGCTTTGTTATTGCTTGCAACGGAAATCACCAAACAGTTTTACAATCAACCCTGGTTATTTAAACTAAAATGGGAATTTGCTCTAGGTAGTATTAGTCGACGAATACATCTGATAACTACCTAAAGATAAAAATATAGCGTGATCCTTAAGTTTTGTCCTGATTATAAAAATTCATTACAAAAAACCATATTGTATAATAATATAACTTTAATAAAATTGAATAAGTCAGCTACAGCAGTTTTATTGTGAAGTTATTGGGTCGAATGTTCCTTCAAGTGAGACTCAGGGGGAACATTTGTAAGAAAGACAGCGTTTTCTTGACGAAACGGCGTCCATTCAAGAGAAAGCTCAATGTGTGCTTTGGTTTCATGAAAATAAATGGGGATTTATGTCCAGTGTGAACTTTGACGTTTTTATGGAAGAACCCTCTTGGTGCAAAATCATTAAAGCGATAATATGAAATGTTTGAAGAAATGGCAGCGTTTAGGATCTTCCTAAAAGGGGCAATCCGATTGTGACTAAGCAACTATTGAATTTAGCACTTGGCGGGAACTGTAATACAGCTTAGACATTACCCCTGATACTAAGGAAGCACAAGTTGAAATTTAATGATGTAAATGGTCTTAAAAAATTCATAATAATACTTAAAATATTTCGAAAGCCCACGTCTAATTACGATAGTTTAAGCACAATAAATATTAATAATCAGAGAAAGACCTTTGGTTCAGGGTGTATAAATAATTTAATTTTCTGAGAAATTTTTACTATTATATTTACTTAGTTTTTCTGTTGATTTAAATTTATATAAATTAAACACTGAAAATCTATCTTATCTTTACATTAAATTCAACTTTTAATTCCAACGAAAACAAACATCAGCATGCAATGTAAACTTCTGAAGACTTTTCAAACACTGAAATTCACCTCAGCGCCTACGCTATATCCTGACTGTTAGTGTTATATATAGCCATGCGAAACTTCAATCCAAGTAAACTTTCAAATAAACTTCATTAATAAGACTAATTGTGAATAGCTTATTTTTCCTTTAGGCAATCAGCGGAAAAGATCTAAAGTATGTTGTTCTCTTAACTTAAAACGATAGTTTGACAAGAGAAGCGCTATTTGATTGGTCTAATGGCTTTGATGTAAGGATCGAAACACATTAAATCAAATCTTTCATTCCGTCTTATGTTCGTAAACTTTTATTTCCGTTTGTGATTGATCGCTACTTTTCGCTTCAATATATAGCTCATTTGAATTTCTGGTTTGAATTAACTTCTATAAAATGTTGCTGTTTTAGCTAGGGCATAACTTATATTTATTCTCTTATTTATAATTTGAGACATCATATACTTTTCATTACAGTATAGCAATGTATTAGGCTCCAATGTGTTTCAGACATATTTTTGTGTAAAAGAAATTATATTTTAGCAAAAAAATCTTTTAATTAATATAATTTTTATTTAATTTATTTTCTTATGTATAAATATATGTATCAGAAAACCTTTAACCTAATTTCCTTTATTTAACTCTTTATCTACCAATGATACTTATTTCTACCATTCACTTTAAAATTACATACATAACCATTTTTACGAATATTCTGACGATACTTAGTGGCCGCGGTAGACAAGTGGTCGAGGTATTGGATCATGGCTAACGTGCCATGAGTTCGAGCCCAGTACCTCTGAAGATCCGCCATGCAAGGGAACGATGCATGTTAAATATGTCGAGAGCTCAAACGTACTCTCGTGGTAATTAGGAGAGAGGGGGGGCAGGCTTAGGTATCGTCAGTGTCATTTGACCATGGTTCAAAATTATGCGGTCCTTCGCCAAAAGCCCTCGTGTAGCTGAACAGTGAGACGTTAATATTCACTCACTGACAATACTTAGCAGGAATATTCTTTTAAATCCACTCTTTCAAGATATATGATAGTACGGGTTCTTTGTGGAGTATTTTAGCTGGGGAAAAACAATTATATAGCAGAAGTTGCGTTTTTCGGTTTGCGAAGATTGTCATTTTTGTTCCAAAAAAGTAGCTGATGTCAAAAGGTGCCCCTTTTTTTTCTTTGTATGTTAATGAAGTCCTTAGAAAACGATTTGACTATTTATTTTAAGTGAACAGTGTATATAATTAAGTTTACAGTTGAATAACTTTGTAGTACTAATAAGTATAGACAATACACTGGATGTTAGATTAAGGAACTAGTTGTTGTTTTTTTCATCCGAGTGACTTATTGTTATTTTTGTGTGTGTGTGTGTTGTAGTCATCACTATAGTGCAATAGACTTATGCCTTTTTGGCATTTCTTTTTAGATTAACTTGTTTTATTTGCTTTTTTATTGTTTCATTTTAACGTTTACAAAAATTGAAGCTGGAAGGGGGGAGAATTGCCACAGATTTAAATGAAATAGCTATTCTTATTTCAAAAATTAACACCATTTTAATTTTTTTTTATGTGTAACTGAGATTTATCAATAATTGGAGATTTTCAAGGCGCTACTATAACCATTAATATTATTTCCTTTTCTTAGAAAGTCTAGAAAAAAGAGCTATGTCTTCAAGATTCTTTGAATTTATTACAGAACCTACCATCTGAAATCAGTGAAATACTAACAGATTATTTTTCAGATAAAGAAGTCCCAGCAAATAATCTGCTAGAATTTTTATTAGATTCTTAAGATGACGATCAAGAAACTAGACAAGACTCAAGGTACAGTAGTTCATGCTAATAAAATACATGCTTTAAAGTACCAATGTTGTTAATTAGCTGTAATGGATTAAATTTCCCAAAATTAAATTTTTTTATTTATGTGTATCCCTTGATTTTCAATGTAGTGATTAAAAAAAAGTATTTTTCTCGTAAAAAGTGCAGTAAATCCTAATACGGTAGGTAAAGTTTTAAATGCTAAATGATATTTCTATGTACAATGAAAAATTGAACAAGAGTTCTAAATATAGTTTGGTAATATTATCTTGTGTTTCACTTCAAATGTAGAATCCGTGCAATAATGTTCATGTCATTTCTCAACTGCTACCAAAAAAACATTTTTTTAATTTAAAAAATTAAACAGTTGTTTGTGTTTTTAAGATAGTACAGTAATATTATACTTTATTTCTTTTAAAAAGAAGAAAATTTCAAAATTGCGAATGAAAAAAGCTCATTTTAATTTGTGTCAGCAACACTAATATTCTAAAAACAACGCTGTGCAATTAACTTGATTAAATATATTGTTATGCGTTTTTACAAATAATTTCAGAATAGATGTCTCTAAAATACATTTATTTTCCTTTCACTAAAGTGCTCTTAAACGACACCGATTTCTAAGCAAGAAAACATTACCCTATGAAATAAGGACACGTAATTTAGTGTAAATGTTTCGTATAAAGGAAACGTGCAGCCTAATATTGATTTAAGCATCAATAAATGAGAATGAAAACTATTATTTTATAAAGTGTTCCCTTGATCCTCTAGATAATGATTATTAAATATTTATATTAAAGAATCATAAGCTAATTCAGATAATACTAAATTCATAGACTAGATTGAACTGTATAGTAAAGAGGAGAAACAATCATTTAAATGAGTGCAGCTTGTGCAGTGTCAAGTATTTCTGATAAATAACATTTCTGAAGAATGTTATCGGAAATTAAGCATTTAAATTGTTAGAATTTACTTTTTATGCCGCACAATATCGTTCAGTTATACATGTTACATATATTCTTGTTACAAAGTCACAAGTTATGGATGCTTTGTAACAAAGAATCTGCTATCTTTAAATACACAAAATAATAAAGTATCATGTTTTCGTATATTAATCAAATTAATCTTAAACAATATCAAATGCCACGAAAGTTTCCCATTAGTCTACCTCAGATTCTGTTACCAACCTTATCAGGCATTTTCAATCTTCCTAATGAAAACTAAACTAAAAAATAAAAATCACCATAAAACAGAAAGCATATAACAATTACATTTGATGCGATACTGTTATTAAGAATACAAACTACACTTATGGGACACATTTTCAATTAATTTAGTCAGAAGCTCATGTCCCTTCAGGAACAATGTTGAATATTTAGAAATTAAAATATTCCAGTTCATTTGGATAAATAGCAGTGGAATACTCAACCACTAAGTATAACTAATGACGCAGACCCCCGCGCCTGCCCTCCATAGTCGCATTCCAGAAACGAGAAGCATTAAATCTTTGTAATGGTTATCAGGGAAAGTGTAACAATATCCCTTAAGGGTAATTGAAGTAAGGAGTTATTGGAGTTATGCCTCACGCCGACGTATTAGTCAAGCGAATTATCATATTCATATTTCCACTGTTATTGCCGATGATCCAATGTTAATCCTGCATTTGATTATTGGTATCGGATTTCTACCCTCCATAGGGTACCATAAGTTTAACAAAATGTTCAACATTACTTTGATAGAACCATTGAGAGATATATGATGGTTAGCAAGTATTGAATTTTGAAACTCAGTTGCAAATTCTCTCATATTAGCAAACATACTCCTCACAAAACAGTTTGGAATTACGTTGAAGGGTGCCCAGCATGTTTGTTCATAAATAGATATAATCCTAATTAGGTTACTGCATAATTAAGTCACAGTAATGCTAGGTAGCATATATAGATATATTTATATAATCATTCCACTTAAATATTAGTAGTATAAAAATATTCTTATATTCGGAATTAAGTATTTTGAAATTAGGTAACACATATAAAGTAGAAATGTTAAATGCAATTTGTTTTGAAATTTACATTCTATTTAATACATTGCACACACATGTCTTACGATACTAGTATTCTTTCCTATTTTTCTTATCGACTAATTTCAAAAAGCAATTCCAAAAGTTATTTTGTATGAAAAATCATTTAAAATTACATTTTAAAAATAGTGGGAATTAATGAACATAATTGCAATAATAATTTTTTTAACGATACGCTTTAGTAAATTATTTTTGAATTGAATTTCACCATTAGGTATTGAAATAGTTATACTTATTCTGAAATATATCTTTTCTAAATCTATGAATATTGGTTTCTTTACCTTTGTTCATAAGAATACATTTATTTTTATACATAAGTTCTTTTTTTAAATTCCAGTTGAACTTTTTCAATTATTTATTCCATACAATGTTTAAGATAGTTTCGTGCTATTATTGGTACTCAATGTTCTGAAATATATGAATTTCCTATGGTAATTCTTGTTTTGTAATTGATCTTTTTTAAATTTAATACAAACTAAATTTAAACGTTACTTTGATTTATAAAGGAATATGATTTTTCTTGTAAATTAAAATGAATACCAACTTGTGCTGATATATTGTTTATTTTTTTACAGTTATCAGCAATAACTGAATCACATTTTAATATATATGTATATGTACATATTTTAATGTAAAATAAATACTAAGCTGAGAAATTAGCATATTAGCGGAAAGACCAAATAGGAACAAAAGACCTGTCAGGGGACTAACTAGAATTCAGTTGAGGTGGACAAGTGTATGTACATGTTGCTCGATGGGCAGAACGAGTATCATCAAAGTATAAAAAACGTGCTGACGGTGTGCGTATTTCTATAAAAGTTATTGTTGTTGAAATGGTCAAGATAACACCTCCAGTTATATTCTCATAGTGAAAAATTCAATAAATCCTGTAGCAATCCTGTAGGTACCAGGATAACAACATCCCTGATTGAATTACTAGGAAGGCGGAAGCAGATCAAAGTGTTACTCCGAGGAGATTCTGAGTTGAGGATGTCGAAGAGCACATCCTTTCACGAATTTGGACTTTATTTCTAACTACAGAAATAATCGTAAGGCGGACTAGTACTAATCATTTGCAAGTAATCCGAATGGCGGATAATTTGTATATTATTCGAAAGCGAGAACAGACAGGTAGTAGCACCCAGGTAGAGATATTGCTTCACACATAACAGAAAGATCGTGAGTTACAGATTTCAGAAACATCAAAAGATCAAAATCGATATTTTGAAGATTTTTAGCCTAATGGCTTCTCTTATTGTGGAACATTTAGCAAAATTTTAGCATAGTTATTTGAGCGGGTACTGAATAAGTATTTACATTAGATCATCCGGGATTTCCATTACCCTTAAACGTCCACTGGTACCATTTTGACAGCACGATATAAAATATATAGTTTTAACTAAGCAATTGCTGAACCCTACTGTTCAGTAGGGTTTAGTTCAGAGCTTCTCAAACTATAGGGCGCGCCCTCCTAGTGGGGCGTGATAACCATGCGAGGGGGGCGCGAGCATATTGAAAAGTCAAAAACAAAGTATTTAAAAAATTACAAATTTACTGAAGGGAAGAAAAACAAAATATACATTCGGCATAATAAAAAATAAAATACACTTTTACACTGATATAACATACTTATAAATGAATCAGTGCTGTACAATGTATTTGATAATTAAACTAACAATACTAAATTAAAAACAAGTTTAAAAATTACTAGCGATTCGCATAGGCTTGTCATATACAGAATTTAATACATATCTTGATAATTTGTACGGTTTATGATTTAAGTCGCATTGTAGCTTTAACGCCAAAAAGTGTATTATTATTGCACTCAATACTATTTTATTGTTTAAAAGGGGGCGCGATGAAAATTATGATTGGTAATTGGGTCGCAAACATTGAAACTTTGAGAAGCACTGGTTTAGTTTTAAGACTTTTTAAGATCATTTCATGTAATTATCATATATTATGACCATTTAATATCATAAAAAGCTGACGTTGACATTATGTTTCGCGAAGCGTGTTGGGCAGCTTTGTAGCAGAACATTTCGAGTCACAAATCTGCCACATTTCTATTATGCGGCATCAATTCTGTGCCATCCTTAATGACGTATATATCAGGATTTACTGGAATATTATCAAATACATCTGTACTTTCTTCAGATTCTTCGCAGTCTCTTTCATTCATTCTTATGTCTTCATCGGAATCTAAATTAGAGCCAATTCAGTCTCAGAAAGCTCTTGCAACAAATTAGCAATTTGATCAAAGGTTAGAACTTTTCTAAGAGACATCGTTTCATGGTGCCTTCTTTGCACTAAGTTCAAAAATCGAATGAAATTTTTTTTATGAGCAGATTAGCAAATATTATGTAACGAAACACTTAGACACAATAATTTTAGAATAGTTGATTCATTTCTAATGTGAACTCAATAACACTGTATTCAAGGTCAAACAAATGCGCGACAGAACTTTAGAAAGTTTGTTTTATTACTAATGACATCTACTTAGTGGGTTATATATTGTTGCAGACAGCTTTTTATAATGATAAACTGCATTTGTGTCGAAATTACAACATCGGACGTTCTAGGCATATTTAGCTGTGAAATTACTCCTAAACAACCTAACAACACACAACTTTTTGGGTGTAATTACTAGGGAAAAGGATTAAAAGTCACGAAACATTTTCAAATTCCCTGCAAAAATGCGGAAAGGAGAACAAAGGAAATATGTAAAAAAAGTAATCTTCGGTGTCATATTGACACCGACGGACGTTCTAGTGTTAAACAAAAGAAATATTGCATAATATCTGCAATATAAATAAATTTAAATAAATATATTTTATTTGTATCATTGAATTATTTTAATTTCTTTTTCGACAGTATACAACACTGCATTTTTTTCGTTCTCAATATTAATTTACTCCCAAATTTCAGGTTAATTTTAAATAACACTAGAAATCTTGACTGGAACAATTTTATTTGATATATGAAAATGTATTCATTTTTTTTCTATTAAAAAAACTACTAAGAACTACTTGCCATCTGAAACAAGATTCAAGGGATTTAATTTTCGATTTCCAAATACATGTCGTAACTTTTTAATTGCAAAGGAGCAATGGACATTATTTTGAAAAAATAAATGTAATATCAGAAATTAAAGCTTATGTTTTGTGTATGTTAGAAATCACCTTTACTAACTTTTTTTACTTTATTGGAAGCATAGGCTTTTCGTTTATCATACAATCAATATAATTATTCTTTCCATGAAATTCAGCAATATATGCATTGGAATGAATCCAACTTTTGTTGGGTAAGAGCTGTATTTTTTTCTTCTTCTCAAAGCCCATTCATTTATTTTCTACATCCTTAAAATCCCTTCGGAGCCTCGCAAATGTTTATTCAAAGCGTGAAAGTAGCAAAGTATACTTATTTAGTGAGCAAAATATTTCAGAAGGAAAGTTATTTAAGAAAATGCATTAAGTGTAGGGTTGAGAAGAATATTTCTGCAAAGAAAAATGATGATGCTGAAACTTTTTTACCAATTTTATCAGGTTAGGAATATATAAACTCTAATGGAAATATAATCTATTTTCATAGATTTTGAGAAATATATTAAATTTTAAATCATTTGTCAAATTTAGTAATTTATTTCGTACTTTATTGTACGTCTAGATTGAACAATTTTGTAAATTTAATGTAATAAAACAAATGAAAAAAAGTTTTACCTTATGTGTTGAAAGTTGAACCAACAATGCTTTTATAAGATGCTATTATTCTCATAAAATACCTGTTGCAGCTGTTGAGGCTTAAGGAAGAATGTCGTCGAATTGATGCTTCTCTTTCCTGGTGAGAGAATGTTTATTAAAAAGCACGCTAAAGCAAGATGGGTACTACTGTCAACAGACCTCACAAATTTGAGCTACCTCACCATTTACTACATCTCATCTCTTAATTTCCACACCACCTCAGTGGGAGGACCTTGAGACTCGACACATTTAACATGCATTGGCCTTTTCTACACAGTAAAGGGTGAAATACAGTAACAAAAGCTGAATAGTTAGTAGACATAGAAAACCAACGGATCATCCTACTAAAAGGAGAAAGATATCTGGAAATTCCAAGAAGCAATGCCTTAAATCATCCAAGACTGTAGAACTCTAGACGAAAAAAAACTGTAAGAATATATGAAATTGCAGCAAAATCAACCATCTGACCCTAGAACGTACGGAAACAAGTTATATTTTTACTCCCAAGGCTGTGTCACTTATAAATATTGTTCATTTTGTGTTCCTGCTATCAAACAATTCCCTTAAGGGGATACCATGTAAGTAAGGAACTTTTATGCGAACGATGTCAGGAAATATATGGATGTGTTTACTCTAGTTTCCAAGAAGAGAAGCCAAAGGCTCAAATGACATAAATAGCAAGCTGGTAAGTGCTTTCTTATCCATAGGCAGAGACCATACTGTCTTAGAAACTCTTACGTCTGTATTGAACATGCTAACAATGAGCAGAAAAACATTTGTCAAATGCAAACACAGTGTGTTCTACAAGAAACAAAAAAGGTGGAGGAAATAAAATTTTGGAATTGTAACGTAAAGCAGCTAGAGAATTTCATGTAAAAGTCGGTGTTTCTCTGAAACACAAGGAAAATATTGATGTAAGTGTGTCGTATGATGATACATGGTAAAAAGTAAGGACATACATTTAACTTAGGATTAGATATAAGCATTGCTGTCCTTACTTGTCTTGTTCTTGACTTTGAAGTGTTGTGGAAGTACTGTCAGAATCCTGTGTTTACTGGTCGAGATATAGGAGTCAACAGAGTGGAGTTTCACATATGACAAAAAGAATACGATGATGAATGCTAAAATATTTCGAAAGAACTTCTGGAATGGAGGTTCATGCTGCCCTAATTAATTAGAGACGGTCAATTAGATATTGCCAAATGAGATTCGCTTCAATATTGAGTGACTGTCACACAAAAACTTTAATTTTTTGTCAGAAAATAAAATATGTAGATCCAATGCAAAAATTGAAAAAGGAAAGCCTGAGATTAAACCATATTGAGAAGAGGCTGGGAGCATTCTTATGCAATGAAAAAAAGTGTGGAAAGTAAAAAAAAAATGTGGATTCTTGTTGGATATAAGCAAGTAAGAATAAAAGACAAAAAAAAAGTGCAAACTTTTTTACAGAAAAGCCGTAAAATCAGCGTTCTAGGCATCAAAAAAATTAAAATTGCAATTTATGCAAGTATGATGCATTGCTCGTTGCCTGACAAAAAGTCTATGCATGGAAAGTGTTCTGAAGAATCATTCTGTTGTTTTTATAAAACAGATACAGCCAAAGGTGAAACTCCAGGGTCCCATACTCTCATGAGAGTTTACTTGTGCCAAAGAAAATTATAGAAAATATTACGCCTTCTTTTGGCTTCAGACCCTTTATTTGATAGATGCTTTACAGACTCAAAACTGAAATGAAATTCTACATAGCCTCATTTCGCTAAAATTTCCAAAGCAAGTATTTGTCTTAAAAACGAGGATAGAAAGAGTGGTGACGGTTGTCGATGAAAAGAAAAATTTGGATTACGTGAAATCTATCTAATCAAAAGAGGCACCAAGTTTCAAAAAAGTCCAGTCAAAGTTTTTCAATGATTATTGAGGAGACAAATTCAACGGCGCATTTCTGAAAACATTTCTGTTAAAAAAGAGAAGTAAATATTGTCAGTACAGTATTAGCCTACAGTACCAGGGCTTTTAAAATTGTATGGTCAAAAACTTTGAAAACAGTTTTGCAGTGCTATGCAATTTAAATTGTAGTTGTTTTGAGTTTTTATAATTTAATTGTGTTGAAATGTTTTATTTTTATTTAGTCGGATTAATAAAATACACAATTGTTATATGTTTGATGAAATAATAATTAAGTACATTCTACTGATTTACGTTGGATATTCTTAAACAAAACTTGCAACTGTCTTATATTTATATGATATTTGTGTTTTTCAAGTTCAAATCTGTGTATTTATACCCTTATTTTTGATTTTTTGAAAAAATAAGGTTTGCGTTAGGTTTCCTTAACATAAAAAAAAAACTGTCTTAAAATTAAAATTTTGCCTCGAAACCAAAATTAAAAATGCTTCATACGTTACAATATTCGTCCAATTATTAAAACATTTTCTAAAAAATACACTCCTAATTATAACTTCTTGGACACATTGCAGTAATACTGATTGTGCGAAAGATTAAATTACAGTTTTTTACTGACACATACAATGCTACTAAAATTCTTGAAAATTTCGCATAAAAGTACACGTACTTTGTAAATAATGATATAAAATATTGCATTTACTCATTAGATTATATAAACAATTCTTAAAAGTCTTGTGGAAAATTCAAATTGAAAAAAAAATGTCTGGAATGTTGTGAGTTTATGTTGTTTATTTATTTAATTTTCTTTTTAAATTTTAAATTTCTTACAAAATACTCAATTTTTCTCATCACCAATTTTTTTTGTGTGGTTTTCGTTTTAAAATATATACAAGCAGGTAAAATTGGGAGCATATATGTTACGAATATTGTCTACTACTGCCCCTTAATAAAATTGGTAGCTATTCTAAAATTCACTTCATTATAATTTATACAGTTTAGAGATCTTCGATGTAGTACTATTTGATTTTTTGATTATTTATTTTTTTCTCAAATTATTTTTAATATTGCACAGGAAGATAATATATGCAAGGAAATTGTGTACTTATTCAGAAATAAATCTCAACTGTGTTTTCTATTAAACTACTAAACACACTAGACTAACTATTTTCTATAATATATTTGGTATAAAAAAACTAATCATTTTTGTTTGGAAATTGTTATAAATACAGTAAAATTTAAAGATATAAAGTTAACGCTGTTCAAGGACTCAATTCATTGCCTTTCGCATATGCCTAACATTCACATTGGAGCATTAGATCATACAAGACCTTTCTGTGTGAAAAATCTAAGCTCACGTGATACGAGAATATTTTTTTATCTAAGGCAACAAGCACTGCCATTCCAAAGAATATGGAGATACATAATGTAGGAAATGTTAGATTCAGGACAACGAGTATCATCTTTCTTGGGAATTCGAAGAAAAAGAAATGAAATTGTTGGATGAAATCGTCTTATTTATCATAACAATTGGTATAGCAATTTTCTTTTATGTATAAAGGCATTTCCCTAACTCATCGTGCTGCATGATAAACTAAATCCGCACTAGAGAGAGAATAGAAAAATGTATCATTTATCATACGGTTACTTACATCAAATGATGCAGTTATAAAGGCGGACATTGTATTTGGCAAAAATATAGTCCGGAAGTTAAAGGAATAAGATAGCAGAACAAATATCATCCTTGGGACCTGGTCTCATGCAAGATTCATTCATTCAGTAATTCAAATGAAATCCTTTATTATACTAAAAAATATAAATTTCTCGTTCTAAAATGGATACTGTAATATCTATATTTTTCCAAAATTGAAATGTCATATTACTATAAGTACATATTTTAATCAGGTAACTCGATTATTGATGTAGAACTTACTTATCTGAGCATATTTAATTTAAAAATTATATAACAACATTGATTATAAAACATAATTGGAAACGATCTATTTAAAAGTACATATGACAATATGTGAAAATATAAAATAGAACTTTAGAAAATTTTGTGTAGTTCAAAGGCTTTCAATAAAACATAGTTACTTATTTAAAGTACAAATTCACAATTATATTAGTTGCAGTCTTGTAATAATTTGTACTACAAAAACATAATAAACACTTTGAAATATTTTTCGTGAGTATTTTGAGAATCAACCTATGAATTATATTATTACAAAAAGTGTTATTTAAGAGGCTGTTTTATTTTTTACAATTCAAAGCAAAATTTATTTTTAGTCAGTTTACATACCGTAAAATCCAGCAAGTATATATTCTTTCAATATGCATTTTTTAAACTCGTTGTAGTATAATGTGCATCCCCCTTTTTTACGAAGGAGACTGAAATCTGTGTAATGCTTTTATGTTTAGAAGTCATTTATTCGTGATGTTATTCCAATGTTTTGAAAAAAAGTACATTTCTAGAACTGTTACCCTTTGAGTTCCTTAGACATGCCATTTTTATTTTAAACAAACAGTATTCCCATCTATGAAAAAGTTTAATTTTTTTTTTATAATCAACTATTCTTTTTTGAAACTATAATTATTACGTATAACTATAATTATTATATAAATAAAC
Organism: Trichonephila clavata; assembly: GCA_019973975.1. Taxonomy (NCBI): domain Eukaryota; kingdom Metazoa; phylum Arthropoda; class Arachnida; order Araneae; family Nephilidae; genus Trichonephila; species Trichonephila clavata. Next base: position 151,915 of record BMAO01025210.1, read on the forward strand.
GCACACTTAAATTTCGATCTTATTCTTTATATTAAAAGTGCGCGTTATACGCCAGTGAAATAAACAGATGTACTGACAGTTAAAACAATGAGACATGACTCAAAAGTTTGTTAAATCTTGATTATTAACAGTCCAGCTTATCAACTTAATGGATTGACAATTATTCTGGTATTTCTTGTCAGGATGGAAATTGGTTTCGTTTGACCTTGAGGAATTTTATAAAGAAATGAAGTTTATTTTTTTTTAAAAATTGATTACGTTTATTGATATTCGCGATTGCTAAATTAAATCTTGTCATCATTATGCTATTCTAGGAACATTGAAACAAACGCAAGAAATTTCCAACATTATTCTGAAAATTTAAAAAAACGCTACATATGCATTTGGACACAACAAATATGAGCCAAAGAAAGAGGAAATATGTTAAAAATGAAATATAATTTACCTTTGTAAAATATGTTAGTCACAAGAATATAAGGCAACGATAATCTAGATTTCAAATATTTTTATTAATCTTAAGGCTAGCACCCTTTTTTTCAAAAGAAAAGAGAAATAGACAGTAACAATAAAAATAATTTATGTTTTACATTCAGATTATATTATTATGTTGATTCTGAAAGTAAAAAGAAAGTTTGACGAGAGCCGTTATTTTACAATTTTGAAGATTAAGCTCTTTCAAACTTTTATGAAATGCTAAATTTTTAAATTTTTTAGTCGTTTTAAGTGATTTATGCTTCTCAGATCATTGCGAACAAAAGTTCGAATGGTTTTAAAACCTTTTCCCTTGCTGATTTATATATATATATATATATATATATATATATATATATATAACCATACTAAATTAATATAACATGTATTCTAGAGAATATACAAAAAAAGTATCTATCTTGAAAAGAAAAAAAAGCCTTAGAGGTTAAGACACACTTATATTTACAGAATTAAAGGTATGAGTTAACATTTAAAGATTGAAAAGTCAGAAAAGAAAAATGTAATAATGCCTGTAAAGCCCTCAATTTTAATATGTTTTTTTTAAATTAAAATCTAGAATAAAACACTATTTTAATTCACAATATGACTGAAAATATTTCTTATAATTCAAAATATATTTTTGCATATATAGCATTTGTTACAACAACATGTTATTCAGCCTTATCTTAAGACAATATTTTCACAAAAATTTTGAAACGCAAAGCATTTATGTACAAAATAGTAAGGATTCTAATGTAAGGTAAAAATCATCCGGTTTGTACATAAAATTTATTTTTTTTAAGTTTAAAATTGGGACAGTTTAGCAAATTTTAATTTTTGTTGTGCAACATTAAATACTAAAATAAAGTACTCCAACATGTTTACTATAATATAGTTTAGTATATCGTGGAAATATTCAGCTTTATCTGCAATACCTGAATTCAAAACGCTTGTTGTATTTCGAAGTCTAATTGCAGTATCAGCTGAGGGCAGATTTTTAGATACATCATTTTCAGTAGTATTCCATCTCTTCAAAATATTATTTCTCATAGCAACCTGAGAAAGATTTGGCCACGACATTTCCTCGTCATAAAACAATTAATAATACAGCTTCTAAATTATATGAACTATTCTTAAAAATATTTATATTTTAAGTTTGAAATTAATCTTAATTAAATAATTATGATAACTCAAAAAGCTCAACACATAATGCCACAGAAGTGATTTTATTAATGGAAACTGAAATTAACAGCCATTTTACACTGAAAAAGCTGATTTTGCTCGAAAATATTTTTAATTAACTTAATTTAAGAGTGGAAAAAACGCTTTAAAATGAAACCGAACCCAAAATCTAAGCTTAGAAAAATTCAAATATCTTAAAAACTAATTTGTTATAAAATAGAAAATTTGGTGGCAAGCTTTCTTATGATATAAGAAAAACGCAAATAAGAAAAAAAATGCCGGTAAGTGAAATTTGTAGGGTATGTGTAGTCTTAATACTAGAAATATGGAACAAAAATGAAAAATATAGAAAATAAAGACTCTGACGAGAACATTTTGTATTCAAATTAATGTTTTATTGATGATTATTTTTTATCAGTGTGTGTGTGCTGTTTTTTTTTCTTCAGTTTGAATATTTTATAGTTAATTCAAATTCTCTTTTTGAAAATTTTCCTGAAACCTGTAAGAAATGATACAAATAAATTTATTTTATAAATATTTACCAATAGAGCGTATAGTTTAAAATTAAATTTTTGCTAGAAATATTAAAAAGGTATCCTACGATGATCAAGTATTTTCATCAAATATATACAAATGTTGTTATTTACGTTTCATTTATCTTCTGCTAAAGAACCATCTTGGAAGGTGAATTTCAATTATTCTTATGGAGAATAAATGTAAAAGGACATTATCTTAAGCAAATCATTGTTTATGCTAAGGTATATTTTTTTATATAAATTTCATTTAAACCATTCCACGAACAAATAATTAAAGACTAACAAATACTGTAGTCAAGCAAATATTACTAGTAAAAAATGAAGCTTTTGAGAAACAATTATAAATTTAAGGCTGTTTTCGTCAAATGGACTTGAGCTTGAACGAAACGTGTAGTACATTTCAGACAAAAAGAAATGACTATTTTCATGAAAATGTGTAACATTATATAATACATATACTGTTACACATACATACATATTTATTATACAGTGTTTTTAAAATTTCAAAATATTCCATAAACAATTAATTTTCCTTTTTAACATGCAAATGGATAGCTTATTTAGAGCAATACGGTATAGGAGAAAAATTGCGAAACTCATTTTATAAAAGAAAGAATGTGTCAACCAGGATAAAAATAAGTATTATGATAAACTATGTGATTTTCTACAGGATAGGGAGAAGCCAGAATATAAAAATAACTTTGAAGCACTTTTGTATCTGGACAAATATTCCTAATTAGAGTTTTATTCTTTAACTTTAACCGAAGTCAGCCTTAATTATCAAATATTAAATAGCATGCATACATATCAAGAATCATAATTTACTAGTATTAATGTTTGGATTTATGTTAATTAAATATATATCCGCCTGATAGTAAAATAAATACAAAAACTGAACCAATAGATAACATGTTCGGAAATTTCGTTAATTTATTTATGGAAATCATCACTTAACAAATAAAATGAAATTATTTTCATTTACTTATAATGATGCGAACACTTTACTACCGAAAATTCAAAAGACATTAATTTCTATGGCTTCTTTGAGTTTAGTTTTATATTTTATACATTTATAAAAACAAATTCAAATAAATTATTCTCAGTTATAGAATTTTCTTTTAAATTTGTGTTCAGTGTGTTTTAAAAACTATTTTAAGCAAAAATTAACTGGAAAGTTTTAAAAAAATCCTTTGAAAAAGATTATTATTATCTTGAAGAAAATTTATGCTCTCAAAGCCTGATGAAAAATTTTGGTTAAGGAGATTTTTCCCTCATCTCTCGATTTCTTTTTTTTATTTGTTATTTTCTACCTGAGTAATTTTTTACATGATTTTTCTTCACATTATATAAATTTTCGTACTTATATGTCTGTGCTGCCATCTATGTTATTGTTCAGAGACTAATCATAATTTTAAACATACACTTAGAATGAAATATATTGTATACATTTTAAAATATATTCCAAATGGGTGAAAACGATTTAATCATTTTCGCTTAAGATAGTATTCAGTATTCATAACGATGCTTTAAATACTGTTGAATAGAAATAATGGTAGAATTACTCAAGGAAGTTCACAGATATTTATTTTGTAATATTGCATCAACATATCAACATTTTTTAGATCATTCAAAAGCATATGCATAGATGCACCTAACTATACTGTGAGTGGGTGTTTGTCTTTTGTACATTTATGTACAATTAACACAAAAATGGTGGAAAAATTGGTAGGTTTTCAATAAATTTTGTAAGCATATATTCGTTGAATGTGTTTTAGGCAATTTAGTCCCCCCCCCCCCAATCTCATACAACTATCATATTACTTTGTTAACGTTACTTGATTTCACGTCACTTTAATTTCAAAATATTTTAGGAAATAATTAATTGTACTCTTTATAGCAGAATGACGAATCAATTCCAAATAAAATATTTAAAAAAACTTTACTATGTTATTTGCTAAATTCTCCTTTCATTGGGAATTAATCTGGAAAATCTGAAAATTAAAATAATTCAAAAAATTATTGAATGTCAAGGAAGTTAAAATTATTAGATGACTATTTAATTCCGAATTTATCACTTACAGACACACACACTCGAGTATGTATGGTGTTCATTACTTAATCACAGTCTAACAAGATTAAATTAATATCTGATTTGACGATATCGATTATGTGGTGTCTATATAACCTTTAATTCAGGAAATTTTATTAGTTCTGATTTTTGTGAATAGTAATTCGGAACTTGTTTGTTTACAAACTAAATGACAATATGCAATAGAACATTAATGTGATTCCTGAAATTAATTAGTAATGGCAATCAATTTTTTCCCTTTGAATTCATATTCCGTAACAAAGCAGCATTTTATATTAGCAGAAAAAAGTAAATTAACTTAATTGTATTATTTCATGGTTAGATAATCAACATTATGTAATTGGTCCCTTTTTTTTCCTGTAGATTTTTGCTGTAAACCATTTAGAAAAAAATGTTACTGAAAGTTCTTTTCCAATGGATCTACCGTTTGGCTACACATATACGTAATTCCCATGATGAAACATTACCGGATTATTGGATTGGAAGAGATTGAACATTTCACCATTCGTATTCTTTTCCTGGGAAACCTGAAAACCCAAGTTATGCTGCAGATTCCGAGAACTAAGAAATCAAATCACCTTAGAAAAAATTATATGTATCGCAAATGCTTAATTATGCCTTGAGGGAAACTGAAGACTAAATTAATGTTCTCTGAGAAATTAACACGGCTCATATTGATATGTGTCAGTGGCGCTCACAAGAGTTTTTCCGTTGTCAATCCGGTATAGTGGTTAGCGAAGCTGACTGCTGTGCCGTAGGGCCTGGGTTCGAATCCCGGGGAAGACATGGATGTTTGTAAATGTATAGTGCCTTCGTAGCATGGGGGTACTCTTAAATAGCCGTCGAGCCGCAAGTTCTCTCGTGAGGTTGGTGGAAGGGGAAGAGAGGTGGGGTGCCCTGACCACTCCCAGGCCGTTCTCCCTCAAAATTGGGGTGGAACCGATCCAAATCGTACTGTCACTTGCATGGTACTCAAAGCTACGGCTAACGACAGGCGTACATCTAGCACGATACCATGATGAATTTCGTGGGCCTCGATCTGACTACGTCAGACAGGTGGCATAAGTAACAACAACAACAGAGTTTTTCCAAGAGCGGGGCTCGAAAGTTTATCGTTCTCGTACCATAGCGAAATGCCCCACCAAAACATATTCTTTTGGTTTTGCAGATTGAAAAAAACCAGTAAAAATAATTTATTGAATAAATAATTAGCATTTATTAATAAAATAAATTACTAAAAACAAATACTTAATTAAATTTTACGTACAATATACATAGGATTATAATTAGTCGGGGGGAAATCTAGGAAGAAGGGGGATGGACCCATGGAACCCCTTCCTTTCCCTTGTGTTTTTGCCACTAACATACACTGCTGGCTAACGTAAATGCAACACCCTGAAGGAAGCACGCAAATAACATGAAATTTACAACATGTGTTAGCGGAGGTGAGATATGCAAATGATTAGAATTTCAGCGCAGACACACATCACACACGCCTGTGGAATCACCTCAAACCGCTATTTAAGGCTTGGAGATTTCGACGATTTCAAGTTCGGCAATTGTGTTTTTCTTGTGGATTTTTTCAAAAAACAATCTGTTACGCCTCGTAGAAAACAGAGATCAGCTTTTGATCAAGTATGTGAGTTCGACAGAGGAAGGATAGTGGCCTACCGAGATTGTGGATTATCTTTCAGGGAAATCGGTAGTCGTGTTGGATGAAACCAAACAACTGAAAGGCGGATATGTAACCGTTGGATGCAGGAGGGCACGACGGACCGACGAGATCGATTGCATCCACTTCAGTGCACCACTTCACATGAGGACAAGCAAATTGTGCGCATGGCAGTGATGGATCACTCAGTCATATCACGAAACATTGCCCAGCACATTGAGTCTGTAACGCATCATTCAGTGTCTGCACGTACCATTCGACGCCGTTTACAGCAGAGTGGTCTGTCCGGAAGACGTCCATTGCTTGGTCTACCCTTGACGCAGAACCACACACGTCTCCGACGACAATGGTGCGATGAAAGAAGGATGTGGGAGGTAGAAAGGAGCGAAGTTGCCTTTACTGGCGAGTCATGCATCTGTCTTCAACACCACGATGGTCGGATTCGAGTCTGGAGACACCGTGGAGAGAGGATGCTGAACAATTGCGTTATGCACCGCCACACTGGTCCTGCACTTGGTATTACGGTATGGGGCGGTATTGAATATCACTCTCGCACTCCTCTAGTACGCATTGCCGGTACTTTAAATAGCCAGCACTACATCTCGGAGGTGTTGGAGCCAGTTGTCATTCCTTACCTTCAGGGCTTGGCCACAGCCATGTTTCAACATTATATACGACCGCGCGTGGTCGTATACACCACACGTGGTCACCACCATAACGCGACCACACGTGGCACGCATTGTCCAAAGGTTATTCGTCAATCACCAGATTGAATTGCTTCCCTGGCCGGCTCGCTCTCCGGATCTTTCGCCGATAGAAAACATGTGGTCAATGGTTGCTCAACGATTGACCCAGATTACATCCCCAGCTGCCACACCAGATTAACTTTGACAAAGTGTGGAAACTGCTTGGTTTGCTGTACCTTAAGAACACATCCAAAGTCTCTTTGAAACAATGCCGAGGCGTGTGGCAGCGGTGATCTCCAACAATGGCGGCTACTCTGGCTACTGATTCTGGTAGGAACCATACTTCACAGAAGTCTATAAATTTAATCATTTGATACTTGGTCAACATGTTATCTACAAAATAAATTTTGTTGTGCTACCTCTTGTCCTTCTTGGTGTTGCATTTACGGTCGCCAGCAGTGTATATTAACATAAAATTCTTTGAAGTGCTACGCAAAATCCAATGTGTTTTTCTTTTCTGCCTGCTATTTTGCATTTTTTAAGCATATCTTTATCCGGAGAATAAATTATAGATACCTATATAAACTATAATATAAAAAGTCATGATCCATTGAAGAGTTGATCGAATGTCATGAAAATAGGTAGTTGTGATGCATGTGTATTAAAAATGTAACGCCAATAGGATCATATAAACTGAATGAATTATTTATGCGAAATAGTTATAAAAAATCAATGATGAATTGCCTAACTTATGAGTTGATGAAAGTTATTATTGGATCAAGCATTTTCTCACAGAATCACAGTTTTGTCAGGTAACGTCCTGCCTGATTGCTTGTAATGAAGGAATGTAGGGTCTTGTCGACAAACAGCCTTAGTGTAAGAGTTTCCCACTGTCGCACATGAAATGATATTTCTTACAGTATTATTTGCAGTTGATCTCTAAAGCCGACAATATTCAGAGTGTGCCCCGCTGCTGATTTGCACATCTGCAGACACTTATTCGAAAACTCTCTATCACACTCTTTTATCCTCACTTCGAAGCAGGACATCATTTAAGGCAATTCTACCCCAGTCCGTGAAATTCTAAATCAAATGCATCTGGCTTTAATGCAAATACATTTAGCTAACCGCAACGGTTAGAAGTAACGTCTCTGTCAACTGAGTGATATTATGCTAACATAGTTGCTTATCTATAGTGGTTATGGTCACAGGTGTGTTGTTTATTCATCGGATCATTGTTAAGGAATCAGGTGAGTCTATGAGCCCCTAACGGGGATCAATAGGTAATATATTCTTAACGCTCCGTAAGCACAGCTATGAGTCATACATTCTTTCAGCTTAGGGGAGTATAGATTTAACCAACCTAAAAATATTGTACTATCCTTCTATTTTACCTTTCCTCTTCCTTTAATCTAGTTGCACTTTATCTCTAAAATGGTAGCATATGACCAAACAATTTCAAGAATCTGTGTTCGAGGTATCGCCATTGTGCAAGTGAATCGAAGAAACTCATTTCCGTACAAATTATGATTTATAATTGGAGAGATTTCTGTTTTACACCATTAGGTGGTTCTTTTCCTATGAGTTGGAGCTCCAGAAAATCATTCTTGGGTTCTATAAGTTAATAATTTGCTCACTCTTTCGAAAGGTTTGTGCAAACGTAATTATGTCTTAAACTGATAAATCATTGGTTCAACGCTTTGCTAGTATAGACTGTATATAGTGCGTGTTTCAGCTTTTTTTATAAAACGCTGATTCAATAACTTAAATGATGCATTCATTAAGAAAATTGAACTGTGTCATACTTCTCTTTAATTTTCATTGTTTTGGAAGCCTTTTACATATTTACTAAACTATTGACACTGAATAAACTGCGTCTTCCTGAGATTACAAACATACTTTTTTGTAAAATAAGTGCAATAGAAAAGTGAATTAAAAAAACATATACCGTTCCGAAAATTTCATCCACGTGTTTCTTAAACTGTAGAAGCTGATGCGTAATAAATGTTTCTTATTTAAAATAGGTAAGAAATGTAGTTGTAAGTTGGATAATATACTTACAACTTTTAAATAATACTATTTAGTCTCGCCTCTTATTTTTCTGCCAGTTGCTTTTTCCCTTTAAGTGAGCGTATGTAAATTCCCTTTATATCATTGAGAATCAGTGAATTATGTGGTTCTTCCTGTTATTGCAAATTCGTAATTTTGATGATTAAATGGTAGAATTTCAGAATTTAATTTTGCATAAAAACTCGTTAAATATCAGTTCTCTCTTTAATTTCCATATTTCAGTAGAAGCTACTAAATTTTGTGGTCTTGCATTTTGAACAGGTCATACGTTTTCGTTATTCATTCAACTTTCAGAATTAAAACAATTTTCACATTTCTCGTGCTGCCATCTATCTACAGTAGTAACAACTATTAAGATATACTTTAACTCAGTTTCCAAGAATTGATTATTTATCAATTTTACCCTCAAATGAGCGTTATTGGTGATGGGCCCAGGAATTTCTATCACTATAAAGTGACGAGGACAACCATTAAGTTTAATGTAACAGAACTATTTCTGTATAAAAATTGATATACTTATTTCGTATTAGCACGTTAAGAAATCAATCATGACTTTAAAATGTATACAGACTTTCGGGAGATAGATTCAGATTTTATAAAAAAATACTTGGCAAATCTTTTTGAATTTAATTGCATATTTCTGCTTCTAATATAAGTGGTAATCAAGGGAATATGGCTATGAGCTGGTAGCCATGTAACTCACAATAATCTGAGCCATTTACTTCAAAAATAATTTTGTTTTCATTAGTGAAACCCTTTATTTATATTTTTTTAATGTTAAGCTCTTAAGTCTATACTTGTGATTTTCACTTTAAAATTTATTCTAAACTTATGCTTTTTTTTAGCCTAAAACTTCAAAGTAATATTTAAAAAAATATCTAAGTGCAATATTTTAAGTTGAACATAAATTTATTAAGCTACGGTTTAAAAAGTGCATACTTACAATTTGATTACCCATGCTGCAATTTGAACATCCTTTGTGATTTATTCTTCAGAATCCTCTCTTTGCCCATTTTAATGTAACCTTCTGGTATTATTTGTCTTATTGACAATAAAATAGTCATTTGAGTACAGTAAATGTAGTGGATTATAAATTTTCTACATTACAACCCAAAATCAATTAAAAAATTAATAAAAATATTTCGTGATAAAAAGTTTTTTTCACTTTTATTAATCTTCTGATTCTGGTCTTTTGTATAAAATTTAACCTCAGAATAAATACTTTAGAAAAAAGTGCCAATTTCCGCACAGCACAGAAAACTTGACATTTTAGTACATGATTTCACAATACATTTAGCTCATCTAAAAGAGTAGTTCTCTGATCAGGAAATAACTATTAATACCTCAAAAACTAAGGTAATTTTCTTCATACTTCAAATTACCCTTCAAAACAAAAGAACTCACTGGTCTAAGCACATCAAGAACCTTCGTGTAATTATTGATCAAATATCACTTCCTGGCCACACGTTACATATATTCGAAATAAATTTAATGATATCTCACATAAATTATTTCCCTTAATCTGTAGAAAGACCAAATTAAATACATAAAGCAAAATTTTTACCTGCACACTGATTGTAAATATCCTCCTGACTTACGCCTCTGCTATTTGGGTACACACAACAAAGTCTAACATAGGTTTATTATAAAGACCCCAAAACGTAATTCTTATGCAAATTCTTAACGATCACTGGCGCATTAAAAACTTTGATCTCAGTTTAGAGATCTAAGTGCCACCTATTAGGCAAAATAATAGTGAAAATGCATTAAAGTCTTTTAACTATACAAATGAATCAGAAAATTCATCTTTAAAAAATATAACTCTATATATCCTTGATTTCAATAGCAGATAACCAAGAAAATTCTTTGTCGATCCATAATTTGTTTAATTTTAAGTTTCTATTATATCATATTTCCTAAAATTCGATTCTTAATCTTAAATTCAATTTTCGTCATGGACTGCACTAAGACTCAGATTGAACTTCTGCGTCACTCTAATTTCTCTCTCTACAAATCTACATATATTCAAAAAGCCGAACTTCTCCTTCAGTCAATTAGAAACCTCCCTTTAACTTTTTTTGACAAACTTTTCTTCCTTGGAACTTCATACTTTGTTGCAAGCGGATTGGTTAGGCTCTCTTCACTCACTTCAATGATCTCTGCAAAAGCTAACTTTTCTAGCTTTTTGGAAAAAGACCTTTTTAATAGTTTAATCTAATTTCTTGACATAAAGTATAAGTATTTTCTTTGAAAACTGAGCAATTAAATTTTGTAATCTGATATATTAACTTACACTGAGTAATAGAAATCTTGTACTACCATTCTCAAAACCGATTAGCTTGTAGACTCCGACAGAATTGAGTGCTTCATGCAGTATCCTCAACAATCTTACAATCACACAATTTATTTTTACTCTCTCCACAATTTATTTTTACTTTTGATTATATCTCTCCTGTAAAGCTCATCACTGCCTCATAACTTCAATCTACTACGTGTACATGAAAAAGCTGTTAATATAGCGCCATCTTTCTTTTAAATAACATAAATTTTGATCAAAACAAGTAAAAATAAATAATTTTACTTTTAGATCGCATGAAAAAAATGAAGGTTAAAAACAAATTTATGTTTCGTCAAACATTTCAATTCTCTTAAATCAGAGGTGGCCAAATGAAATGGCCTTGTGGGCCACTTCAGGAAAGCATTATAACCACGCGGGCAAAATATAAAATATATATGTTTATATTAGATTTTAACCCATTGCATACATTTATTGGATTAAAACAGGGCCAGCGAGATAAACTGAAACAGTTATGGGATTTATTTGCTACAAAACACTATACTAAAAGCAAAAATATTGCACAAAATAGAATAGTTGAGCAGTTGTATTGAATCTCTAAGGCCGCGGGTTGGCCCTCTCTGTCTGTAAAGATACCTTTTAAGGAAGATTTGTAAGTGTTTAAAAATTTTTTTCAATGAAAAATAGATATAAATCCTATTGTTTATCTTCTTTTTTGTGGAGTTTTTCTGCCAAATATTTCCACTGCCTTAAAAATCCTTACTTTAAATGTAGTGTGTCCATGCTCACAAGATGGCAGCACGGGGATTGAATAAGACAGCTATCTCATGGGAAATATATTTTTGAATACAGAGAGACGTAAAAAAAAATAATATTTGAAGTGATTTCTGTAATGTACCTCTATAAAACCGAAACAGTCATGTAATTTAGAATGTCCCGAGAAGTTAAACTAAAAAACAATTAAAAATTCTATTTTTTAAAAGTTTTCTATGTTTATAAAGACATAGCAATACATATATATTAAAAAAAAATCTGAAATTTCGTCAACGTTGCATTGAAAGCATCAATAAATTTTGATTAGTTTTCTTAAAAAAAATAAATCTTGTATTTTGGAGTAAAATATAAATAAATATTTGTTAAAAATTAACTGTATTAAATTAAAATTGTTCGTAAAAGTTCAATATTTTAAGTAGTATTACCCCAACGGATTTGAGGCTAGAAACATTCGAATAAAATTAAATTATATAAGTAAATTAAAAACTAATAAAGAGCAGCTCGAAAAATAAAACTGAAAACTGATTAAAACAATTAAAACGTTTCTATACATATTTCGTAAACAATGATAAATATTAGCAAAATGTACTATTTACAATCACAGCAAAATAAAATTCCTTGTAAAAGTCAAAAATTAACAATTAAAACAAATAAAAGTACTGCAGCTCTTTATTTTGCAATGGATGAAATCACTAATATATCATTATGTAGTAATTTTTAATATTAGTTTCACTCATGATTGCGTATAGAACACACAATTTTAATAACTTCATAAATCGTAATGCATGATATTAAATTTAAATTACGAAAATTCTAACCAATTTTCAGCAAACTTCTTTTTAACATTTCCAAAACTGCAAAAATTTATTAAAACTGTTATTGTTTGGAGTTTCTTACATTGGAAGTTATGTTGAATTATATCAATTTAACAAAATCTTCTCTTATCATCGATGTTTCCATCTACTATGAAGTTTAAAGAGGAATACGTACAAGGTACTTTTAACTCTTAAATTATTTCACTTCTTTTAATCACGATTTGCATTAAGAAATCAAATAGATGTCACATAGAAATTATCACTGTCAAGCATTTGAAGATAATTGTTCGTAAATGCTTGGCTTTGATTCATAACAAATAATTCTGAGCTTCGATAAATAAGTGTTATTCTCTTATGGAAACATAACACCAACAAAATGGCGACATTCACTTTTCGGCCTAAAAAATTTCAAAATGGCCTTACAAATCAAAGCTTGTTTTAAAAGTTTAAAAGATTCTTGGCATTCATTTGTCGACTTCCAAGTTACATCTGTTTTAGTAAGTGGTTCAAAGGATGTTTAATCATAGCATATGTATCCATAAACCTATTATGATACGTTAATAGAAACTAGAAACCTTCGTAAAGATTTTATTATCAGTCAGTGGGATTTTAAATTTTTTATTACCTCAATATTGCTGTTATCTGCCATTAGAAATTTCGTATTCTAACAACTGAGTTTTAGTTTGCAAAAAAGAACATTTAAGATGTTTTTAAATTAATATTTTCTAACCTGCAAATGGTAAAAGTTTGTTTGATATGTTCTAAGTGAACTGTATAATTTTCGGAAAATATTATGATGTGATCAAAATAATTCGCAGCAAATTTAATTTTATGTTTTGTGAAGATTCGGCGTATCGTTCTTTGAAAAATCCTGGGCACATCCAGAGGCGGATTAAGCTAGTTGGAGGCCCCTGGTGGTAAAAGGTATGGGGCCCAGTCAGCTGAAGAATCAAAAAACTTAAATAGTTAAAAAATTCGCACACCTTAAATTCTCAAAATAAAATTTATAGCTAATAAAAAAAATACGGCTCAAGAAACATTAACTTTATTTTAAAAACCTAAACTCTTACTTAAGAGCTTAAATTTTTTCTACATAAATTTACGCCTTGATTTTTTTTTGGTAAATTCATCGATTATTTTTGCAGTATCTATTTGGTCCAAAACATCTTGTTCTATGTATAATATGGCCATGCTGTTCAGTTTGTCTTCTCCCATACTACTTCTTAAATAATTTTTATAACGCGCCTTAAAACCGAAAAAGAAACCTCTCACCTGATGCATTTGATAACGGTATAGTTAAAAATACTTTTAAAGGTATTTCCACATTATGGAAAGTCGAGACCATTTCTTTTACAACTCAATAAATTTCTGTTGGAGTGTTCATGGTATCTTTGTTTTCTTTTAAAAAGAGCAAAAACTGATCCAATTCATCATCAAAATTAAACGATTCAATATAATCTTTGTAAATATCCTTTAATTTTTGTACAGCTTTTTCTTAATTCTAGGTAACCTCTCGTCAAAAAATACAAAAAAGTGTTCTATAACAGTTTTATATATTCCAGTTCTTCCAGAGAGTTCTGCACTTGTCCTATCGCATATGACATAAAATGAGTTGAGCAAGAAATTTTACCTATGTGCAAATTCATGGCCTTTTTTTTTTTTTAGATTCAGCGAAAATAATTTTTCTCTGCCTGCAAGCTTGTCCAACTTCCTTTAAAAATGAGAGCCTGATAAATCAGTTGCTTCTTGTTATAATTTTCCAAATTCATTCCTGAGATTTTGGATTTAATTTTCTAAAGTTTTCAGGAGATTATATCTTTTCAATAGCTCTCATATCCAACAGATTGTAAAGATTTCCTAATAGCACTCACTCTGTGACGGATCTATACGCGGCTCTACCAACCTTTGGGGACTCTTGTGGGGGAAACAATTGTATCAACCAACTTTCATCGAGTAAGAAAAGCGGGATTATGCAAATTAAGTATATTATTTAGATTCTGTATTCGCGAGTTTGAGACGTTAGTTGGTTAGTTGGAGAGTGACGGATTTTGAAATGATTAAGTGCATTTGGAGTTTATCAATGGAAGATTACTGAGAGTGGATCAATCGACGGTGATTAAATCCAGATAAGGATCGCCTTCAAGGTTCAAGTGTAGGACTTGACTTTAAATAAGGATCACGATACCTGTACCTTTTTGAACAGAAGTTAGCTTATTAGTGTGCGACGTATTTGATATTGAGCGTGTTTAAGCTATCGTGGAATCGATTGAGGGTCTGTATTATTATCCCCAGGCTATCGAGTCTCACCTCCGTGCTCTACTATCTGATCTGTTATCTTAATTAGATTGCTATTGTGTCTGCTTGATATTTTGGTGACAATAAAATAATTAGTGTGAATCCATGTCTGCTGATTATTCAGTTTCTCCCACACACCTAGCCGGGTCCGAGAGTAGACAAGATGTTTCAGAGGGAAGCAGGAACCGACAGGTATTACAACTCTCTGGAGTATGGTATCCCAAATCACGGTCATCAGGGAAGTTTCATACTTGCTCATCTACTTCAAAAGAGAAGTTACCTCCAGTTTTGTGATTTTTTCCCCTCATTTGTGTCACGGATTTCAGCCAGGACCTCTTTTATGTGTATAGAATCAAATCTTATAGCTCTTACGGCATCTGCTCTTGCTGACCATCGTGTATCTGAAATTTTTTCACAGATATTGCATGCTTACTCCTTCCGAGTTCTTTATTTAAAATTGACCAGCGATGGGTTGACACGGAAAAAATAATTTGAGTCATTTCTGTAGTAGCATAAAATATATAATTGTAACTCTTTAATTGACTGACTAACATACGTCGTAAGATATATCAACGTGTGAAAACTCTGGCGTAGAGTTTTGGCGACGTGGTATGGGTTGGCGAAAGTATCTTTGATGCGTGTTCAGAATAGTGTTGCTTTTGGTTCAAACGATGTTTCATGATCATAAAAGAGTCAATAGATTTTAATGTTGCTTGTTACTAGATAAAACATATGAGATGCATAGTAACACGATGTTCTACAGAAAAGGAAAACAATATGGAATGCTAACAAGTGTTCCCAAACGACAACAAAGAAATTAAGAGTTAAATTAGTTCTCTTCAGTTCATGCAGCCACAGAGTGAATTCTGATACAGTAAAATACTTCGCATTCTTAATCTCATTAATTACACTAGGCAACAAAAAACAGCTTTTTGTCTGTTTCCTAGTTTTAAATAGCCTATTCTTACTAATTTTGGGTTGAAAAAAAAACGCATATGTAACAGAAATGTATTTATTAGCTCTTGTTTTTAAGATATACCACAGCCCATTCATCAATTTAAGTAATGTTTTATTCTTCAAATTTCCCAATAAACTAAAAAATACTACTGATTTATGATTACGAACACGGTTTCTAGAAACATGACTTTGTGACGGGTGCTTACGCGTTTCACTAACCTTCTCTCAAATTCTTTTAGATTGTATTTATTTTAACCAATCCCCGCTGAGAGCTAAAAGTGTGACTTATGCAAATAAGATAGTTTCGGGTTTAGCGAGTTCGAAAGAGATATAAAAGGGAGAAATGAAATGAAGAGATGAGGATGACTACGTGTTTTAATAGAGGAGTTAACTACGAGATTGATTAAGAAGGTGATTCTAGGAGATTAGTTTAACTAAGTGAAGTTTGTTAGCTGAAGGAAGATTATTGAAAAAGATTCATTAATTCGGTTCGGACGTAACTGAAGATATCAAGGATTGAAACCGCTCTATAGATTCTTCAAGTAGTCAAGAATCCTGTCTTAAAGAGATATCAGGTCTGTGATTTTTATAGATTAGATTTAAATGCGTAGTTTGATTGTATGCGTTATTCCCCGTGGTATCAGTTAGTGTTCCGTCGTTCATAATTGAATTCTGATCTCACTCCACTATAATTTGTTGTTCTTAAAGTTTGATTAATATTTGTGTGTTTATATATTAAGACAGATTAATAAAGGATATTGATTTATTAATTTAGTAGTTGTTAATTATGAATCCAACATACTCGAATTTAGATAATGTGCAAAGGGGAGTTAATAATCATAGGGGTAGTGAGAGACTACGACACTGGCGCCCAACGTGGGGCGCCAGTGTCTGCTAATCTGAAGTTTTTATGGTCATGTTAGTTTCCAAATTTGGTGGGACAGGTAGCCAATATTACTTAATCCTCGAATGGCGTATTTTTGAAGATCCTACTTCAAAAAATCATGGTTTTCACTGAGATCATTCATGCACGTTAAATAATTTCCTTTCCTGACCTTCATTCAGTCCTCTGAATGCTACCCCTAAACGGCTCAAAAGTTGTATTGTTGATATTATTCGCTTCAAAACATTCCTCCAATAAAGCTCTTCATGTTCTCTGAATTCTTTTAAATTTAGATGACCTTTTATACAAAGTGCACATTGCTAATATGTGTTCTTTTGATATTTCGTGGCCGGACAGAGTTGCCGTAATTGTTTTCCAGTTTTGAAAACCAATTAATAATTTAGATGATGTCGCAGAAAACTGTTTATAAGGATAACAGTAAACAGCTTTGCTTGTTTCTGAAAATACTAGACACAATTTCTTTCTTCTTTCACTCCCTTTGCTTTCTTCCTATAAAAATGATCATAAGAAAGTCCCCTGTAATACACTTGATCTTTGTCTTCATAAGATGATATGAATTTTTCAATATTACCGATGTTATTCGGCTTCTTCCTAATGATATATTCAATCATTAAATCTGTTAATGTCGTAGGCCATAGAGCTATATCATTTAGCATCTCAACATCAAGATCGATAAATCTTTCTGTGTGTATGGTCTATCTTTATCTTCTTCGCTTTCCCTATCATGATTTGAATCATTATTGCTTTCAACTTCATTATTAACCGATTTTTCACTATCGTCTTCTTTATTTTGTTCGCGGTCAGTGGGAATAATGACTTCACTTGTACTTAATTCTGGAAAAATATTGGAGATTGAGGTACATTGGGGATAATCCGAGGTAGATGACGAGGGCACTGAAAAAGTGGCACCTAAAAATTTGTGCAGTGCATTTTTCTAACTTTCAGCAATATCCAGCTTTCGTTAAAATTTGTTTTCTTTTTTCCGCTCCACTTTGATAACGCTTCATGCTTCTACGCTGAAAAGTTTGAAAATTCTATTCCTCTTTTTTCGGAAACTAAGCGTGTGAGACCACATATGCGACAAAATTTTTTATACCAGATAGACTACAAGCACCTTACATTAATATTATAAAACGAAACGCACCGCACAACACCGAACGCGAATATTAAATGCTGAAACGAATTTACAAACTTCCATTATATGTGGGATGATCGGCGAGGTGAGCACAAATGGGCATTTTCTGCTTTGCTTCCCCAAAACCTCGTGTCTGGCCGAAGGAAGATTTCCGATTCCAATTTATTTTTCTGTAGCAGTATGGAAGGAATTTGAATGCTTGAAATTAAAAAAGTTTGAAAAATTTAGATTCTATTAAAAAAAGCATAAATTTTGAATTAAAAAATAACTATATAATTTTAAAGTTTTGTACTTATTATTGCAAACTATCAAAATATTTCATGGAAAATTTTGATAACTAAAATAGTAATCTTAAGCATTAAAATTTTTTTTCCAAACTCTCAGAAAATTACATTTCATCTTTTTTTCAAATTTTCTGATTGAATTATGAAATTTCTGATTTAATCCAAACATACTTAGTATAACACTTTACAGAAATCACAGTTTCATTTCTAAAAAAAAACGTAGCTTAGCTTCTGTGGATTACTTATAACCAAAATTATTAAAATATCTCAACCAAGAGTAAGCTTTCAAAAATTCTAAGGTTTTCTTTTAAAAACCGGAAACACAACTCATAGTTTGTAAAGTTTCCTTTCAAAGTTGCTAAATATAAGTTAATAAAACATTAACTGAATACAAATGTTTCTTACACATTCTAGTTTAATATTATTATTATACTCGTTTGTTTATTTTTTCAAAAATCTTAATACTTTGACTAAACAGAACAATACTTTGACATTTCTATGGTAACTCACAAAACTTTGACAAATGACACACAATATCATAAAAAAAAAACTAAAATTTTTGAACTAAATTTATATTTTAACTACGGTCAAAATTCCTTTCTCAAAATTATACAACCTTACTGCATATTGAATAATTTTTCATTTTTCTATTTTGTTTGAAATCACTCATCTACTTTATAAATTGTGTTTATCAAGTTTTTATTTCTGTAATATATTTTGCTACCACTTTAAATAAATAGTTTTAAACTAGGAGCAATTAAAAATGGTACCTATATTTTTCAACATTTATTATTGTTCTGTAAAAGAAACCTTTCACTAAATGCTTTCTATAAGAAATTTCTGCCATAGTTTTGACATTCTTATTGTTGCCTTTTTTAATGATTTTAAATATAGGTATAGATTGCTATAGATGAATTTTGCTTAACTTCATTAGAAGCTCACAGAATGTTATATAATATTTTAAAGAACTCATGCATTTTAAGGAAATTATACATTTTAACGAAATGATACATTTTACAGAAATTATACGATTTTTATGCATTTTTATAATTAATTATGCATCTACTTTATTAGATTGCATTGAATATTCTTTCAAATTGTCTGCGCAAACGATCTTAATCAAGAAGATATCGCATGCAAAGCACTCTTAAAAAGGCAAAAAAATGCAAAAAGGAAACAAAAACTGTGCTTTTCAAATTTAATTTTACAAAATAATAGTTCTCTTAGCAGTCTTAAAGTATATTAGAAAAATTATGTGTTTAGTTCACATGTTACCTCAATCAGAAGAATGAGGGAATATTAACGTCGCACTGATTAGCAACACGAGGGCTTTTGGCGACGGTCCGAGTCATTTTGAACCATTGTCAAGTGACGCGGACGACACCTGAGCTGGCACCCCCTCTCCTAACTTCCTCACCACACGAACGTTTGAGCTCTCGACAGATTGAACGTGCATCGCTTCACCATGGCCACTCCATCAGAAGAAGGAAAAGAGTGTCTTTAAGTAAACTTCAAAGAAGTTTCAAAGGGAAAAAGTCTATTAACAATTGGAAGAAATAGAAATTAAATATTTAGAATGTATAGATTGGTTCCTTTATTAGTGAAGAAATTTATCGTAATACGTTAGGATTACAAACAAAAAATTAATACAATAAATATAACTTCGTTTTATTTCAATTTCGAGTTATTTACTATACTTAAAAGAATCCTAACAATAACTATTGAATGCACTCAAAAGATCATTAATGTTTTGTATTTTAAAGGAACTACTATCGCTTTTTATAATTGACTAAAGAGATTATTTTGATACGAGAGGTAAATAATATATTTTTTTCATTTGAATAACAATGCCAATCGAAAATGTTTTAAGATTCAAGCTACAAAAACTTAGAATATTTTCATGATGATTAACATATTTAAGAAAATGATGCAAGTTATTTATATTTATGTATTTAAAACGAAAAAATAAGTAATTAAAATAGTAATAGCACCAATGCAACAAAATATATTTTTTCACTATATCTTACGCAATGATTAAAATACCTGGACATTAAATCTTAAAAATCTGAACGAGAATTTGAAAATGAAAATATAGTTTACCTTTTTTTGTTGTTAAAACACGGATGGCCGATTTTTATGTATAAGCTCAGGAAGCTGATAGAAATGAGTTCTGAAGTCCAATTGATACAAACTTTCCTCAGTTTTCTTCGAAAAAGGGTCTTTTTCTCAGGGTCATTCTGCTACATTCTTTTCATTCGTCCTTAAGGTATCCGACTACGTTCGGAGACCTATTTTTTTATTTTTCTAAAATTCACTAAAAATTTTACATTTTTAATTTCATTTTTTGCACTATGATAAAAAATACAGTTATAAATAATATACATACATTAAAATTTTCAAAAATTTAAAATGTTAAGGAAATTTTAATTTTTTTAATTTTTTCAAAGGCTCTATTTTTAAAAATAATTTATATTTTACAAAAAAATTTGCTGCAGCACATTTTTCAAACACATTTCTAGAGCTTGTACTAAAAGTTTTAAATTATTTTCTTTTAATCAAAAGTTATAGCTAATTGAAGCTACAACCTATGGATTTAATACAAATTTTCGATACTTTTATAAGGAAATCCAATATAAAATCACTAAAAATTGTTCAATTTCTTAGCTGCTACTCCAATCTCTAGATAATACTATTAATAACATTTGTGTAAAATTTCATACAAGTATCTCTATTGGCTCTTTAGATATCACATTTGAAATATCAAGAAATTTACAAAAAAAAACAGTTTTGAGAAAAATGCATTTAAACTTTATAAATGTAATTTCAAAACAAAATATCACAAGTATATTACTAAAACTCTAATGATTTATATTTAACACCTCCACTCCTTGGTATTTTATTAAATTTTCACTTTCTTTGGGCCCTATATTTTTTTTCTGGCTGATTTTTAAAAAGGCAAAGAATGTTGTTTCGAGTCACTGCGCGAAAGATGGCAAGAAATCTGTCATCACGCAGTGTATAATAATTTGCATTTATGCAAAAAGCTTTCAAACAAACAAATAAAAGCTTTGTTAAAAATAATGATAGCAATATGGGTACCCAAAGAAAATCTTTTCAGCTCAATAAAAGTTTCTTTCAGAACAATTTGCCAAAAAAAACGCGTTAAATGATTTGTTTGCATTTGTGTCACACCGTGGAGGCAATTTTATAATAACTGCTTATCACACAACTTTGTGTACACAGGTTTAACAATATTTAAAAGTTTCATGGAAAGGCTTATACCTTTATTTATATATATTTTTTCCGGTGGCTATTCTTCATTGATACTCACACCAGCTCTCAGCTCCAGTTGGGCATGGTGCATACATGGGTATCTCTCTGATGGAGCCACGAGAAAAAATGCCGCACTTAGCAGAGCTTTGACGTGATTGGTGCTACTGCCATAAAAGCTTTGAATTTTATTAATCATAACACTGGTAAGGTTTTCTTCCCACCGAGGTTTTTCTGGCTTTTTCTAAGTTTTCTTTGCCGAATACTCACTCTTTCTTAGAAGTATATTAGGCACTCATTTTATGACACTGTTGGCATCAAATAGATCTTTAACTAAAATTTATCCTTGGGAATCACCATCACACACCATAGAAATCAACATAATTTTAAGATCTCGTGGTATAAAATCACACAAAGATTTTGTACGCACTAACAGATTCCATGATTGAAGTAAATACCAGATGAATGCAGGAACACGCATGTTCGACTAGACATTTAGAATTCTACAAAACTTAGACATCATTTCCTAATCTGGAAGTTTCCCAGTGGCGATGGATAAAGTTTCTATAGAAACTTTTAGGGAAGAATGTCCATGTATCTGTCGTCAACGGATATTCCACATTCTCCAATTGACGTGTTGGAACATTTTGTAATGCTTTTTACTACCAACGCAGAAGCATTCATGACATCTTTAGCTGTTGATGTAGCAGCAGCCAAGATATTTCTTTCACACAGTCTATATGCTCTTTTTGCCATACAGGGCATATTCAGCTTAGCACGTAACTTTTTCGCAGACAAATGTCATCTTCCAATAACTCACATTCCGCAAATTAGTTGCAAATTAATTGAAGTTTGGTTTTTAAGCTTTTTAGTAGCTGAAAATTGACAATAAAAGTACATTTGGAGCATTTTAAAGTCACATTAGAAGTCAGTCCAAACAAGTAATCTTCATGCAGGTACAGATTCTTCTCAAAACAATTGAAGAAACACAAATTGAAAAAAAAAATACTTCCCAAAATATTTAAATAAAATATTCCATAACCTCTTAATGTTTCATTAAAACATTCTTTGCACTGAAAAATTCTTCAGTGAATCCAGTTTTGTTCATTACAAGTTTGAATATTTGCTAACTTCCAATGTTTTGTTACTAGTCCACTGTTGCATTTTCAAGAAGTTAATTTTATAGTTTTATGAACCATTATAACTTGAATTTTAAAAGCAGAATGTCTAGAAACAATCAACGATCAAAAATTGTACAATTAAATCGAAAAAAATTAAGTTTTTAGAAGAAATTAGGATCAAAATTCGTAAGGCGCAAATCAAAACAAAAACATGTGAGGTCAGAAGAAACAAATGTTGCTTATCGCAAGAGTCGAATTAAAAGATCGAAATTGTTGCCCATCAATTAAATAATTAAAAAATTGTCAGAAATAGTTTTTAAAATTATAATGGGTTGAAACTGCAAAAATTATCGGTAAAAAGCATGTTAAACAGACAACTTCCGGTTTCGATTTCACCACTTCCGGTTTCGAATGACAGCTGTAAAAATATTTTAAACACCTGTAACGTTTTTTCTAATTATCGCACAGACAAAACAAAGACAAATTTAGAAAGCTAATTGCTTGAAATTTAAAATGGTAAAATAAAAAGAAAATGTGATTTTTGACGAAAATGGCATTTTCAACGTAGTCGGATACCTTAAGCAGGTCATAAATCTTAATTGCGATTTTCATCGCTTTTGTAGGTTGTGCCGAAATTCTTCCTTAAACGCGCCCTCTATCCCTTCCCCATGGAACCAACGTTGAGAACTCATGAATACTTTCTTAAAAAATAATTAATTATAGACTTGGAGGGTGAAAGAAGACTACTGGCGCTTATGGTCCTTTCTTTTCTCGGAACGGGAAGCAGTTGTCGAACCCATGAATGCACATTCGGTCGTTACAGGAAATAAAAGAGAATCTGGATACATAAAATATAATATACTCTATCACTGGACCATCTGAAAAACATTCCCGCAAAGCCTTCGTGTAGCTTCTTAGCGCGAGATTTTATTACAGTCAATCAAACAACAGAGGAAGGGGCTATTGTGTCATTTACAAGCAAATAACATTCTGAATGGGTTTTCCCATCCGAAGTGTTATCTGTATTTCACTTCAAACGATCTTTCGTCGATCCGCTTTGAATGAGTTTTTTCCTGCATTCCGAGCCCACGAAACGCCTTTGACTTCTCATTATTTTGAGTAATTTACCAGTTTTTAACTTTTCTTATTGTGGGCCCTGAGATTTAAAAATTTCACACGGAAAACTTATATTGTTTTAAGCCGGTGAAATACTATTTTATAAACGTAAAAAGGAACTCTTAATATGACCATTGATAACATTTTACGACTTTTGCTTACACACGTCAGGGTATATTGTATCATTGATACGGTGATAGCTACGTGCCTTATAAGAAGGAATGTTGTTCAGGAATGTTCTTCAATTCTAAATCCATTCTTATTATATATACATATGTGGTAGTGCGAACCGTTAAAGTCTGCCTGATTTCAAGAAATAGTTTGCAGATTGTTTAATTTCAGAGAACTACAATAAGTGCTTACAGTGCTTAGGACAAAATGCTACAGTGCTTAGGACAAAATGCACACTTCGTACGATAGGAATATTG